>CAOJBI012605073.1:0-10102 GCA_948277035.1 Euphorbia corollata
ATATGATTTTGATTAAATCGAAAATGCAATTATTAAGGTAATGGTCATTAAAATGTCAAAATCAAGTGGGTAATGGTCAAGAAGACTAAAATGTGGCAAATCAATCACACGTGTTGTGATGATTGTTAATTATTCGTTTGATTTATAACACGAAATCTGGTATCAATTGCTATCCTATAATTCTTCCTTACTATTCATTATCTTCCATTAATTGATAATCTTTCCAAGAGTTGAATTCTTTTTTTTCTTTGAAAAAATTTCATAGCAAGTGACATTCTATAATATCTATAATTGACATGATCAATTTTGACTTACACTTTTAATGATGTAATAATTAAGATACATGTATAACTTGGTTGAAGTTGGTATCCACATTATTTATTATCATAGGCTATTTTGTCAATAAACCCATTTGCATTTATGAACTAATAGTTTTATCAAACAAAGTATTTTTACATATTCATGCATGTTCTCTTGTTTTCCTTTCTATCTTCCTAATCAAATGACTTATTATTTTTCTAGATGTATAGCTAAGTCACAATTAACTGAGCATTTGTCAGCTTAGAAAAGAACTAGTCTGAATCAGAATCTGACCATGGCATTTGGTAAGCATCTTTTGGTTCCTCATCAGTTACAGAAGAGGGTATATTGCTCTGGGAGATTTGTCTTCTTCGTTCTCTTCGTTTTTCCGACGTCCCTTCCTGTAGGATAACATATCACAAATTAATCAAATGATTAACCTACCGTAAAACCAAATCAGTTCCGCATTAAATAATAAAAGCAAAAGATTAACAAAAAAAGGGTTATGTGCATCCTTTATTAAATAGCAGATATTATATATATTATTCTGCAACACTAGGCAATTCAACCGGAGCTAATTTTTTTTCCTGACTGGCATAGTTTGCACATTGCTAGATATGAAGTCACAACAGAGTGCGGAATGCCCAACCTGAGTTGTTGACTGAGTTGGTTGAGTTGACCGACTCTGTTGACTTGGCTGGCTCCTCATCAACCAAATAGTGCCATAAGACATCAAAGCTCCCAAAAGTAATATTGGTCCAATCCTTGGATCCCCTACGTGATCATAAATTTTGCTTCTGATCCTTTTTATCTTTTCCTTGATTCCTGCACTCTTTGACAGGACAGTTTGAGCACCTTTTGACCATATAGGGTCTGAGCCTTCTGGAATAAGCTCAGGAGTTTTTGTTTTCTGTACAAAAGCAATTGTTCAGACAGAAAAAAAAAGAATAATCAAAAGAGAACATAGAAGAAAACTAATTCAAATTTTTATCTCCCTGCAACAGTTTCTCCAGTAAATTTTGAATAACATCACATATCGATAATTGTCATTCTAGGTGGAACTGGAAGTTCGATGGCCAAGTCTGATAAAACAACGGATACTAAATCTCCATATCCATAAACAGGACATAAACCGTAGCAGTCTATGTAGCTTTTACATTTAAATTTGTAGAATTATGCATAACAAATTAAATAACTTTTTAAGCTCCACTTTAGATGGAAGATTAATATTTTCATGTAGCAATGATAAAAGAAACACTTCTTTAGAAGTTACTTGGAAAAGCTTACAAAGGAGGGCAGATCCCTTGTCTCACCATCCCTTACTGTTTCTGAGATCCATGTAATAATCTGTGCCACAAAGATTAGAAAACACGGATCAAAATGAGAAATATACATACACTATGCATCTGGCAGCTGGGGGCTTCTTCATATCAATAAACAAAGAAATATCCACATTTGGTGATAATTGATTGACTTGCAAGAAAAGGTACAAGTTCTCAATAAAGTGCTTGCACCTGTGGAATTTCATCAGATCCATTGTACCTAGCCACCAGTTGTGATGCAAGATCTGCATTCTCATTTTCCACTGTATTTTTCTTAACCTTCGTATTTTCTTCAGTAGCATTCCTATTGTAACGTACAATAAATAACCTAGGCACATCAGCCAAATCCCTCCTTGGTCCACAGGTATCATAACTTGTGTCTGAATGAAGGTAGAAGAAACAATATTTCTGGAACAAAAAGGAACCCGAAAGTGTAACTTGTTTCAGGAAAAGAATGATTATAAGAACATTTCATTGTCGAGAGGGCAAATTAGTCAAAATGTCATTTACTCTAAAAGAATTCAAATGAAATATGATAAAAGGGCAGACAGCAAAACTCAAAAGATATTCCTCCAATGACAGCAACACATTCAGAATGGTCTTCTCATTAAAATTCCCCCGTTCCGTGTCTCCAACAGGCCATAGTGAACTTAGATGATTCATCCTAGCTTAATAAGGTTTTAGCCTTTCCCAAAATGCCAATTATTTCAAAAAAAAAAAAAAAAAAATTCCTCCCTGGCAAAAATCCCGGGGAACAAAGCTTTCTGATATGATTTGGCACTGCATAAAAGTTAATAATGTAGTGTAAACATTCACTTATGAACATCTTGGGAAGTGTAGGCGGCCGGATTTATTCCACTGTATCAATTTAAAAAAGGCACAAAGTAAGTGCTGAAAGGACTATCCACTGCACTCAATTTAAAAAGATGTCTAATTTTAGGATTGCTTTACCAAGCCCCTAAAATCTGTTTTCCCAAAAAGCTCATCTCGCAAGCTATCTCTGGGACAACAACTCTTAGGATTTGGAATGCAGCGCCGAACTGGCCATCAATGTTGCACTCAAATATAATTTGATGAATATTGAAAAAAAGCAATATCACACACTGAAATCAGGAGAATATTTCTTCTCTGAGATAATACCAAACAATACATTTGCATCTTACAAATTCAGCAAGACTGGAGTGCATCAAGAAAGGCTTTTTTTTTTTTTTAATCCTAACGGCTTTATTTTGTTCTTTCAATTTCTCATACACAGTCACACTCCTGAAGTTACTACATTAAACCTAGAGCCCAAAATGTGTCATTATCCTCATCGTTCCTGCAACTGATTAGCTAAAGCTATACTGGTGAAATTCGACTAATTTGATGCTAAATGTTGAAACAAAGATGCATTAGCATATTTTGGCAAACAAATTTATGTATTAGCACACCTGGCATCATAAGATAACAGAGGATGAAGGCAATAGATAAATTCCATGTCTCCATCACCATGGTCAATTAAAATATGAATGATGGAACTTTATCGGGCTGGTAATTGGTAAACTACTCATTTCAGTATGCATGATCATTTGTTATCAAACAATATGCCATTGCCATTTTACTACAGGATTATCATGATGAAGCGTTGTTTACTTGTTTTCTATCCATCCAGATAATGGTTTAAACAGCAATTCAATTTCATGAATTTATAAAGTCAAAATATCTATTGACTATCTTTTACTTTGGATGCAAAACAGAACTTAGTGTAAGATTAATCATTAATGTAATATTCCACAGATGAGTACAGAACTCACTTGTTGAGCTTCTCCATCAAGCCAAGCAAATGTTAATCGCTTGTTTTTCAACACAGTTGCCAACAATGACAATTGATCCCCATCAACATCACTAGATGCTCCATCATTTGATAATAGATTTTCTACCCTGCGCATGATCTATGAATTTATGTAATGCACTCCATTAGACAGCATAAATAATAACATATATAGCAGGGAGAAAAAATCACACTACACTGCTTACAAATGAGTATTTAAAAGGCATTAGCAAACCAGATATATATTTAAAAAATAAAGTGATGGTTATTGCATAGCTAGTTCAACATGTGAGGAAAAGAAGTACCAGATTCAAAGTTCATGTATACACAAGTTTCACTATTAGGAACAAATACAGATGCAAGTAACTTCATTAACCTTAAGGAATTTCATGCCCAATAAAGATGCACTCCTTTTTAATCTTGACTTCAATGAAGTATGGCTTCACCCATAAAATTTTGTGCATAAAAGTACTTACTTCACGCATTTTGTTGAGTTCTGGGCTAAGCCTTCCTGCCAGAATAACACAATACCATGACGTAGAATCTTCTCCAGCACGAGAATGGCCCCTAGCATCACAACCAAGCTCCAGTGATGTCACACTTCTTAATTGAGGAAGTACTGGAAATTCAAAATGTAAAAATTCAATGAGAAACTATAATATATCATGTGTGTAAATAGGAATACACTGAACATAAACACCAAAGAGAAAGACATGAAATATTAAATTTTTGCACTGCTTGTTTAGCTGGTTGTATTTATTAGTGAAGCGAGGGGCAGAGGCTTGAGGGAATAAGATCTCTACCATCTTGTTCATTTCCTGATAATCTTCAACTACTTGTCATTGTCTTGCAATTTATTATCGCATCTAAGCTATCTCAATTACACCAAAAGTAAAATCAAAGCATCTCGATTCTAAGGAAGTCTATAAGCAAATATCTACCTACATCTGTTTGTTCTGTGTTTCAATATATCCTGTTATCTGTCACGTTCATTACATGAGAGAACCATGGAAACAAGACTCCAAATTTAGTGAACAAGATTGCACGAGATGATCTGAAGGCCCAGAAACTAACCTGGTCCATGACAAAGATGCATTAAGAAATAGTTGCATAAGATGACAAGGGAGTGTCAAATAAGTTCCATGGGTGGTGACAGATTGGATAAGAAAGTAAGAGGAGAGCTTGAGTGAAGGAGGAATCTATATCTCATAATTGGCGAGCAGCCTAGATGGATAAAATGGCAGAAGGGCTAAATACACACAGAAGTCTAATCCCAATAAAAGCAAAACCAATATCATAAGAGGTGACTCAATCATTAGTCTAGAAGATGAAGTTGACATTGATCAATAGTCAGGATCCACAGTGATGGAACCAAGGTTGAATCCTTGAATCATCACCTCTCCATACACGAAACCATGATAGAGAACAGACTCGTTAGAAAGCCCATAGGCATATATTAGCCCAGTTGACTCATAGTTTGATTGTTTGGAATGTATGTTCAAGGAGAAAGAAGTGATGAGGCAGAGGAAAGAGTAATCTGATTCCGGAGTTATTTACTCATTGGGTAGATCAATTTAGCTACAATTTACAAAGCAGAGTCGATTTCATGTTTTAGCAGAAAAGAGAAATTTCCATTTAGTTTGGCTCTCTTCGCATTTGAGAGTGAGGAAAATCCTCCATAGGTTCCCCTCAGTTTTCATTGATTCTATTCTTCAGTTCATCAATAAAGCGTTCCATTTTTTCTACATTAGTGAATGAGATTGTTGGCTATAATTGTTCTCACAATTGGGAATTCGTCCACAATCCAATCTGAGATGCATCTACATGTGATCACATAAATTTCATTGGAGATCCAACCACATCATGCATACAGGTCTTAAATCAAAAGAAGCCATAAAAAAAGCAAGGATATGATAAAAAAGATCATTCAGTCATGTAGCACTAAGTAGATTTATTCAAGTTGTCTACACATGGGAAGAGGATCTAAGTGAAAATGTGAAATAAATAGATAAACTCCTACTTGATTAAATAAATTTGAATTTATATTTTTCCTCTTCTGATTTATTAGAAAATGTCAAGGAAAATTGATTTCAATTTGCTATTGAAATTCTGTGGCATTATTCGAAGAGTTTGCAAGAAAGAATTAATTGAGTAGAGCAATTTCTGTGTTTCTAATTTTACTAGATTGTTGAGCGCACTCTAAGGAGCACAAAACGTCCTCTTGTCATGGCTGAAAGATGCTTGGGGATTTCAGATTGCTTGAAACCATAAGTACATTACAGATAAAGGGCCACAACACAATCCTAGTAATCCCTTAATAAATAGCAACAGACAAAATTTCACTATCTGATAATAATCGTTTGTGAAGAACATTATTTGTGGCAGACAAACAAAAATTACCTTGCAGTTTATTGTTTTCCATCACATCTGATAACCATGAATTGTTGAATGACCCTGCACCATGATTCACACCGACAATCCTGCTTATCACAAAGCCATATTCATACCAAAAGCAAACTCCAAATATTCAGGAAAGACAAACCATGGAAAACAACAGGTTTAACGCCAGGATCTTTCATGAACACAACAGCAGGAGCTGATTCCACCTCAAACCTGAAATTCATGTTTTTTTCCTTTCAATAGTTAATTACAATCAAAATAATAAGAGAACTAAAGAAGCTGATTTTTATTTTCAATATTTGCACTACAGAGCATAGCATCTTCACATTAAAAAGTTGAGAGCACATACGTGGTCCACCAAATTGAGAAATCCTCTTCTCGCCATAGCACAAGTGCAAATGAGGCATATGCCTGATAGTCTTTAGCAGTTTGGCGCATATATGGGGTAGCACGCACCCCAGTTTTTGAGAAGAAAATCACCTTCACCTACAATTTGGAAGCAAAAGTTGGTGAGAATTAGTATTATTATGTAATTATCATACAGGATGACATGGTTTCTAGAAATAATTTCGAAAAAGAAAAAACTGAGATGGGCGCATTTCTCGAGGTACTTCTGCTCCATGCAGGCATATTCCACAAAAGGGGCAAGGCAAACCACGTACCTTGTGTGGACCACTTTTGGACAGAAAATTCTTTCCCTGTTTCCAAAATATAGACCCATGTTATTCCAGATGTAATGACACAATGTCCTCAAAACGAACCAAGCTAATCAAAATATTTGGAATGAATAGCATACACTTAGCAGAAGTATGCAAAACAATTATTATTTAAACAAACAAAACCAAAATGTTGTTATTCAAAGAATTTATATGAGCTTTAGAAAAGTCCAATTCAATTACCAGTGTTTCCTTGGAATAATACAAAATGCGAGGTAAACCAAGTACAGCTGTTGCAAACCAATCAGTAACTGCATCGACAGACAGGTCTCCTTCATACCTGATACAAAAAATAACGTTTTAATGTCAATAACTACAACATCCAGACAGCAATAAGTATGAACAGCAAAATTTTGGATGTATAGAACTCATAATACACAAGGAAAACAAAGCAGCAGTGCAACACAATAAAGAACTTACTAATTATTTTAATTTTCTAAAAAAAAAATCCCCATTGTTATTTCAATTCAATTCAATCTTTAATTTTCAGCTCACCTGATAAGACAGTCAGTCATTTTACATTCTGGTGGAAATGCAATAAGTGCTGGCACCCCTGGAATCAGTTTCATGATGTCAAATGAAAGAAACAAGTACCAAATTTGGTAATGACGAAACAAAAATACAGTTCAAAAAGGCATTATTTGAATCAGAAAGTATGTCTGCGGACAACAACCATCTGAAGCAAGTTGATCACAGGAAAACTTTGATAACGGATAGCATCTGTGCACCAGAATAAAAAAAAGAGGCATTGCTTTTGCACTAATAAGGGAGTGTTAAATCATAAAATGTGGGGCTTGCATCTTCAATCTATTGAAAAACTAGTAGCAGGAAAATACTTGCTTGTATTCCACTGTATATATTCCAAAAAATGCAATTGTAACTGCTTCTAAATGCAGTATTAAAATAGACGGTTTTACTTTAAAACACAAACTTAGGGCACTCACACATGGAAAAGAACATACTTACAACAAAGGACACATAAGTACATATAAACAATATCATTGAACTGCTACAAGTACATAACAGAAGCCACTATGTCCCTTAATTTTAGGCATAAATGAATCAGTAATGCCTTTCCTAACCATCCTTCCACACAAATTGCAGCTCTGGGAATTGGACATGACTACTGTACTTGTACTACTTTTTTTCCTTATTCATTCAAAGGGATAGTAGCCATAAAAAAGTGAACTTTTATACCACTCCTGTTTTCCAGTTTTCATTCCCTCAGTGAGGGAGATTGAAAGTACAAACCTCAGCAAATTTGAGAATACCATTATCTGAAAGCCACGCATGATACAGTCCTTACTTTCTAGTTCTACAAGATTCATCTACACGACAAAGAAAACTACATAATAGGAGCTCATTCAGTTGAAAACTCTTTTGACACCTCGTATCCACTAAAGTCGTTTTCTTTCCAATTTTTTTAAGGGCTAGATCCAACTAAAAGTAAACACTTACCAGTCCTAAAGAAGAATTGTCCTGTTGGCTTTCTCTCAGCAAGTGACATTGCAAGTTGAACCTCACCAAGTTCAAGAATTCCAGTATTTGCAACATCATCCAATAAAGAAGCTTAATATGCAAACAACAGAACATGTATAAAGAGTTAATCTCATTGCAAATTTAAGCCAAATCATAATAATGATCTTCGAAATGAAAACGAAAAACATAATGAGGACATTTGAATCCTATTAGCATAGCAGAGAAAATATATCAACGAAAAATCTTAGCAGTTATGAATTCACTCCAGCTATTATCTACTGTACAGAAAATCAATCATGAAAAATGAGCTTTAGGTCACATGGTTGTACTATCTTGTAGAGAAACAGAATAACAGCTCTAGAACTCTATAGAAATCTTACAACTCAAATTCTCCAAATTGAGGATGGTATAAATAAAATGAAAAAAATTCACTAAGATTGTCTTTGAGAGTTACATGATCAAACTTTTATTTTTTAGTCAATACTGCTTGCTTGGTGAACAAGTATTAGCCGAGCAATGCTAGGGACCTTAGGTTTACGAAGTATGCAACAAGAGGATACCACTACCAAACTTGATCCTCTCTTCCCCATTGATATTCCAAACGAGAGGGATGAAACATTTAGTTGTCTATGTTAGTGAAAATTGCATGCAAAAGAAAGAGAGAGAAAGAAATAGTACTCTAACTAGACTTGCAACTTTGCAAGAGTGCCTATGTCTACAGCAATTAAACGTATGAAAAGAGCCTCAGCACACGTACAACAATTTTAAAGGTAATAGGAACTGATGAACTACAAGAGTCAGTGTAATTAGAAAACTACGATCAGGTAAAACTAATTCACATTTTAAGGCCTTAAGGGTACAAATATTTAATGCAAACCAATAAATGAGTGACCAAACATCACAAGATTCACAAAACAAGTAGAACGATGACCAAGTATATGACACTCCACCTACCAATTTCTTTCCAGGATTTAGAGAACTGATCACAGCGGCTGCTCCCGTGTGAATATACCTACAGTCAAATTTTAATTCAATATCTTCTGGTGGAAATATAACAATGATACACTAATTGAAATGACATGCTCTGAAGTTCTTCATTTGTAAGAACTAGTTCTCCACTGTATATGAATATAACAAGGGACTGTAATTAATTGTGTCTACATGTTCGTAACCAGTATGATTCTTATATTGCATAAAAAAGCTAAAGCAACGGGGGGATATCAAGAGCAAAGCAAGATTTAACATTACATTCATCAAAGTCTATTATTTTATACAACTTACATTATGAACATCATGAATAATCGTATATCTGGTCATGTAATATCACTAAGAAATGACAGAATGACTAAAATTATGCATTATTTCGTTATACAGTATCCAAAGGAACTCGAGAAATGGAAACTATAACACTACAATAAATCCATATCCATTTTGTTATGCGTTGAAGATAGAATTAACTGATAGAAAACATTGAAGTTTGTGGCTGTAACTGAAGTACATTTCTCGTGAGAGTTACAGTTTTGATGTTTACCATTAACACTTTTGTACATTTTTCTTTTATCTTTAATAATATTGAGTCCTTTTATATTTGGTAAGGATCACAAGGGGTGCCAATCTAGTTGGGATGTCTTGCTTTACTAATTTGAAAGGCCTCCACTTTTAATTAAAAAAAAAAACTGAAGTACGTTTTCAGCAAATAATAATACATTATCTCTTAAAAGCTTAAAGGGAGGGAAATTTTTTTACGAAATCTCCATGCGCTACTGCATAAATTTGTTGCAGATTTGTCGAGAAAATTTTTTAAAAAGAAGGAAAGGCACATTTCTTTAGCTGTAGGAAATCAGTTCTAACATGCAAGAAGCCTCCAAACATTTATGTCTTCCAAGTAAAGAGATGTGTTCGCTAATAAGATAAACAAAAACATGTGAACCATAATTGATTGCATAACATTCTACATATTGTGTGAATGTAGACAACAAAAACGAACGTGGATGGGCTTCCACTTAGATTTATGAAATTTAAGTTCCTAAGTTTCATCTGTTTCTACCACTGACCCAATCTCGGTACACTTCCTC
>CAOJBI012605841.1:0-18983 GCA_948277035.1 Euphorbia corollata
GTTTTTCCAAATTATTTATGTATGAATGATTTTTTATTGGAAGATCACGTCCAGTAAAATAATTGGTAAGATTTATTTCCCTATCTTTTTCATCTCATTAATTGGCTCGAGCTTTTATAGCAAATTTCTAATTAATGTGTACTGCACCACATTATATCACCTTGTTTGGTTGGTAAACCCGCTAATCATCGGTTACGGTTGATTAAAGATTATGATACAGAAGAAAAACGAATATAAATGATTCAGACTACAAAAATTGAAAATAGGTTAACATTTTTTTATTATACATATATATGTTAATATTACTATTTCTATACATAGTAATTTTAATTTAAGAAATTAATATATGGTAAATTACTTGCTAAATTTTGAATTAATCGATAATACCGTGTGTATTAGTAGTTTTTCCTATCTAACGTCTATCGGGCTTATGATAAAAAAAATTTCTTTAAAGTCAAACTAGTCAAATGGATAAGCCAAGCTCGTGAAGTTCATCGCAATGCCACAAAGTTATCATCTAGACAGAGCTACAATTTTGATACCAAGCTTGTGTTTGGTTATCTAGTAGGAATTTTCCTTTGTTGAAGTAAGGCCCCGTTCTTTTCACCTCCAGTTCAGTTCAGTTAAGTTCAGTTCAGTTCAGTTCAGGTCCGTTAAGTTCAGTTCAGTTCAGTTCAGTTAAGTTCAGTTAAGTTAAGTTCAGTTAAGGTCTATTATGTTCAATTCATGTCCATTAATTAAAATTTTAATAATTGCAATTATAATTAATACTTTAATAAAAATTAATAATAACGATAACAATAATAACAACAATAAAAATAGAAATATTAATATGAAAAAAATAATTAGTAAACAATATAATTAACAATAATTATAAATATAATAACGATTACTAGTATTATTAAGATAATAAAATTATTGAATTTCATTATAACATAATGATATTTTTAACTATAATCATTATGTTGAAAAGAACATGGCCTTATTATCTGCCACTTTATTATTTTCCTATATCATGCAATTATATTTGAATTTCTAAGGAAATAAGGATAAGAAGAATCAGCAATTATTGGATAAGTTCTTTCCAACGGCTAACTGATTTATTGTTAAGATTTCAGAGATTCTTCTCAACGGTCATATAGCCTTCTTATAAGCAAAAGATTTCTGCAAATCAAAGTAAGAGACGGAACGCACAAGTACAAGAAAGATAAACTGTAGAAATTCTTCAAGAGCTTCATTGTTTCATTGGCTTCATCTTCTTCTCGGCTTTTATAATCTCAATTGTGCTTTATATTTTATCATTACTATTGTGAGATTTATATAAATGCCAAGAGTAGTGGGGTATTGCTACGGGAAAGAAGAAAATGAGTATCTCTTATGGGTTGTATCAGGACCCTAAAGGAAATCTAATAAAACAGGAAGCGTTAAATCCTAGGGGTGAGGATCCCTAGGCGGGGAGTAGAATCATTGAGGTTTGAACCTCGTAATAAATCGAACCGTTATTTATTTTCTGTAATTTACTTACAGCTTATTTGCCAAGGGCTTGACACTAGAGGTGTGCAAACAGTTCGGTAACCAAATTACCGAACCGAACCAAACCGGATTACAAATTTGGTTCGATTATTTTGAAAGTTCGGTTCGGTTCGGTGTATTAGTTATTAAATATTTCGATTTTCTGTTCGGTTTTAGTGTGGAAAAATCACTGTAATCGAACTGAAATTTTATATAATATAATACAAATTTAAAATATTTATATTCTTCAATCATTAGTTCATGTTTATACCCATCGGCCCATGAACCATTCCCAATTATCCATAAACTCTCACTCTCACTCTCTAAATCTAAACCTAAATTTTAACCTAACTTCTCTAAATCTCAGACTCTCAATCCGCTATCGCCACAACGCCACTCATTAAGTCATCATCGCGTTAGTCTTACCCAACTCCATCGACTCTAAGTTCGGTCCTATCTCATCTCTGGTAAGGCTAATATCTGATTCTTGAATTTGGGTTTCATCTCTTCTTAATCTCTTTATGCGTTTAGGAAATTGAAATTGAGGAATTAGTTTGCAGATCAATATCTTCTGATGTAAATTTTAAATTCCTTTTAGGATAAAACTTACATGGAACATTGAATCATAGTCTGGGCTAGGCTCTAATCATCAGGACAAGGCCTGGAGACCTTGTAAGACGTGAATTGATACAACAAATGATTTCTCGCAAGAATGATCCGCGTAAGCAACCATTTCAGTAATTCCAGATCTTTTTGTTTTGGATGAAGTAATTCCAGTTCTTGAATCTTTCCCAAGAGGGAGTTGATGATGTTGCAGAAACAATTTGAGCTTGTATGGGATAATGGGTCTAGAAATGTCGATTGTTTCATAACCCACTCCTTTACCATTTTAGCTAGTTTTTCTATTAACGAAGAAGACAAAGAATTGCTAGGGTTTTCTTAGACAAAGAACGACTAGGGGTTTTCTTTTCATGAGATAGGTTTGACATTATATTAAGGGCAAACTTTAAAAAAGTACCCCGTGGTTTCACTCATTTTCAAAATGAGTCTTAGGAATCATTTTTTTTGTAAAAGGGGATCTGTGGTTTCAAAAAATTTACAGCCATGAGGATTCTCAATATTAAATTATGTCACGAAAATGGGTAATCTTATTCGTTTTTATTTGAATTTTTATGGGATGACTATTAAAAATACAATGCACGTTAGTTATAAAATTTGTAATTTTTTTAATTAAATTATGATAACAAACTTTAAAAAAGCATACAAAATAAAAAATATATCCACAAATTACTCAAATCATGACATATAATTTTAAAATAATAAGGTTAAATTATTAGAATGTTGAATTGTTTAAAATATTCAACATAACACAATTATTCTAAAAGCACATACTCCTTTTTGTAAAATTTTTGAAACCATAGACCTCCTTTTGCAAAAAAAATTCCTTAGACCCATTCGAAAATAAGTGAAACCACATGGTATTTTTTTTAAGTTTACCCTTAAATTAAACGGTAAACTTAAAAAAGGTAACATGTGATTTCACTCATTTTCAAAAAGGGATATGTGAAATTTTATTTGTAAAAAGAGGTCTGTGAAATGGTTTGTATTTTCAAAATAATGGTGTTACATTGAATATTTTAAACAATTCAACGCTCTAATAATTTAACCTTATTATTTTAAAATCATACATCATGAGTAATTTATGAATTTTTTTTATCTTTTATGATTTTTTCAAAAATTTATTATCGTAATTTAATTAAAAAATATTTACACCATTCACAAAATTACAAGAGTTATCACTAATATATATTATATTTTTATTACCCATCTCGTAAAAATTCAAATAAAAATATATAAAATTATCCATTTTTCGTACATAATTAAAAATTAAAATCCCTCTAATTACGAAATTTTTGAAAGCACATACTTCCTGCAAAGAAACTTACTAAATCTCTTTTTCTGAAAATGCAAGAAATTATAAGATTTTTTTTTTCAGACCACTGAAAAATTTAATCTAAAGTGCAAATTAATGCGTGGCACTTTTGATAACAGTGTAATGATTATAATCCTACTGTTAGACGGCATCCACCGCCCTCAAGTTGAAAATGTTCTGGACACCCAATCCACTATTAATTTCCGGTTTACAAATTCTCAATACATTTCCCGGCGAGAATTTACAGTACAAGGATGGGGGCTTCATCTTCCACTCAGCACAACAAATCGAACGAGCAACGAGAAATTGAAACTTTAGTAGCATCAACAGGTGCTTTGCCTATGCTTCGAACTACTTTCTCTAAACTCGCCGATCCTCAAACTAATTCTATCCATCTCCAATCTCTTCAGGTTTGCCCTCTCTCTACTCTAAATTCGGCTGCCTCTGTCTGTAATCTCACTGTTATTATCATTAATATTATTATTATTATTATTCAGAGACCAGAGTTAATTCTGTTTATTTCGTTACTTGTTTTTTTTCTTTTTAAAGGGTTTTCATTTCTTTCTAATTGGGAATTTCTTTTATTTAATCAGCAATGCTTCTGCTTGAATTATAAAAGTCCATACTGTGAAGCAAGCGATGTTCCTGACTCATTTAAGTTGTTATTGGATCATATTGGTGAATCGATTGTGGATTTATTTTTCGTCAATGAGAAAGGAGGGATCAATTGGATTGAATTTTTGAGAGGGTATTTGACATGCTGTGGAAGGATGCCTGCATCAATGGCACTCAACGCATTGCTGAGAGTATTTTCCACTACCTCTGAAAAAGCTGGACTTCCTTTGAAACTGGAATTTGAATTCACTGATGATGATTGTAAGATAAATGGGGGTCTTCTAGCCACGGATATTCTTATGCTTCTCTGGTTTTGTTGGACTCTTTTTTGGGATTCCAAAACTTCAGAAGGAAAGGGAAATCTATGCCTCCCGGATGTTAGTAATTTGGTATTGTCAGCCGTTGTTTCCTGTGCTGAAGTTGTAAGTGACTTGAATTTATGGGACTGTGACATCTCAACCTTGGAATTTCAACTTGTTTCTGGGAAGTTCCTCACGTGGGTGTTGTCAACTGTGCCAGGCCTCACAAATTGTTTCACACAGTTCATCAATGCCAGACTTCAAAATGCTGTCTCTTCAGTGGTATGAAGTCCAAATGAACTCACTTATATTTGTGCTTTCATGTCATTTTAATTCTCGCTAAAGTTAAGGGTTTCCCTAAAAAAGAAGCTCCTTCCATGCTTGTCATTCGGGCTTTCGTTACTACATTGGACAAGTTTATGCTTATGAAAACTTATGATGTTTAAATATATATGGGCTGCTATAGTTGTTTTTGCTAGATTCCTTGGATTACTTATATTGTCTGAAAGTGTATTTTATTACTGGGATGGGAATCAACTGTCTTGCATGCTTTTGTGATCATTTGAGTTCGACTAACTGGGTTCGGTTGCCTATATCCTTCTTGTTAAGAAGGAAACACATTTTCTAAAACATCCGTAGTTGGCATGCATGAATCCACCAATTCAAGCGAGTTATAAGACATTAAATATTATATTATTTCAGATTATGGCCATCATCTTTACCTTCTGGACCTAAAGTTGCCTTCCAGGAGCAGCAGTGCTCTTATATATGTATCATTCTTCCACTTGCTTATTCCTTGGTGTCAATGGGAGCACATTACTTCTTCTATGCATAATTAGATTTTGTCATTCCTTTAGTCATCCTTCTTAGGTCCTGTCATGTGGGACTTAAAATCAGTTCAGTTCAGATCAACTAAGTTAGGTTCAGCTCACAGAAATTCTAGAGAGTGGAGCCTTGGTGGGCCTTTTTGTATAAAATTAGCCTTGGCGGGCCTTTTTGTATAAAATTTGACTTGCATCCTTATTTGTCAATTTTGACTTTTTTAACCTAAGAAGGAATGTAGGATAAGATCGTAGAGGTTGGCTTTCTTGTTGCTTTTAAATATATAACCATTTCTTCTCCGCTCTATAGCAATTTTTTCTCGATGAATTATGCATATTCCATCTCTCCTGATTTTTTTATCTATCCAATTGTCCGCCCCAAGATAGCAGTACTTTTTCTTTCCATCTTCTGAAGCATCTATTCATTTTCTCAAACACTTTAAATACTTACTGGGTAATTTTCTTGTTTTGTTCTCCTCTTTTGTAAAATATAGAGTTACATTACAGTTTTCTTAAAACCATCAAGACACTTGGGGTGTATTCTATGCTGTCGTTCTTAATTTTGGAGGTATATTACTCTAGAGGTGTGATGTATGAATACATCAAAACTGATTCATGCACTCTATACTAGTCATTATGACTTTTCCTGTATGCCGCTTCAGTTAAATTATATCATTTCTAGTTGTTAAAGATCATCATCGTATAATTTTGTTGGCATATAACAGGAGTTAGAACAGTCAACTTCCTCGCGGGGAGAAAACTCTTCAGGAGAGACACGTGATGTTTGTCTACTGACTCATGGAAGAGCGTTTGCAATCTTTTTTACACTCCGGGGTATAATGAGCGAAGAAATTTTAAAACCATATTTACCCACTGGCGGTGATGGAACATTTGAAAATCTTATTTACCGGTTTGTCATCTTCCTTTACGTATATTTGATGCATAAATCCACAACCATTATTATTTGGTCCTTGTGATTACTACTTAATTGGTTTTATGCATATTGACCTCCTATTTTCCTGCGACTTGGACTGTGGTGCCTCTTGCTTTCTGCAAATAGCTATTGTGTTTACATCTTTTATCTTCAGATTGAACAACCTATCATCTTGATTTGTCAATGCATCAACTCTCTTCATCAATGTTCTATTTTTCTTTTACTATTTTAGGTCGTCTCACCATGGGAAGGGCTTGAACAGATTTTGGTCTAATGTTGAAGGTTATAATGGCCCATTGCTTATCTTGGTTTCTGCTACTTCTGAAGATTCTGACGAAAATAATATCAATGAAAGAAAATGGATAATAGGTGCACTTACACAGCAGGGTTTTGAAAACAAGGATGTGTTCTATGGAACCTCAGGAAGCTTGTATTCTATAGCTCCAGTCTTCCGTGCATTTCCACATTCTGGTATGTAAAGAGAGGAAAAGAACAGAACCTCACAAGTCAATAGAGAGAAGTGTGGAACTGAACAAAATTATACACCAATCCCCTTCGAAGATATGAGCTAGGAAAAAACTGCTTTAAGTTCAATATTTTTGTTCTGGTGTTGTAGCTTTTTTATTCCTTAAAAATTGAAATAGAAGTATACATTAGCTGATTCAAAGTCAAGTAAGATGCTTCTAGTTTCGTTGATATTGAGACAATGATACATTGATTATTATGTGATGGACATATGCAGGGATAGATAAAAACTTTGTATATAGCCACTTGCATCCAACTGGAAGAACTTATGATCCACATCCGAAGCCTGTGGGTATTGGCTTTGGAGGAACCACTGGAAATGAAAGAATATTTATTGACGAAGACTTTGCTAGAATGACTGTTCGCCATCATGCAGGTGACAAAACTTACCAGCATGGGCCACTTTTCCCATCTCAGGTATAGCCCATTATGTTGTTATTCTTTTCTGTTTAAATCAGTCAATCAGTTTCGTAGTTCATGCCTTACTCTTGACGAGTTATACATGCTTCTGAATGGCAACTGTTCATAAACTGGTGTATGGTTAGGAGTCACAGTGCATGTATTTAGCCTTGTTCAAACAACATTAAACCAACATCCTAAACTATCACATTAAAAGTTTCACAACCAACTTGTAATATGAATCTGTGTAACAGGGCTTTCTCCCCGTTGAAGCTTTGATATCAGAAGTTGAAGTTTGGGGATTAGGTGGAGAGGCAGCAAGAGCCACCCAAACTTCTTATAGGAAGAGAGAGGAGCTTTTCATTGAGCAAAGACGCAAGGTAACTTATCAAGCTCATGGCTGTGGTTGGCCAATGCATATGAAAAAATCTTACTATGTGGGTATTATTTTTACAGGTTAACCTGAAAACATTTGCAAACTGGGAGGACTCCCCAGAGAAGATGATGATGGACACGATGTCTAACCCCAATGCCATAAGGAGGGAGGAACGATAAAAATGTTTTGTTACTTCTCGGTATATGATTTGGATTTGTTAGATTTTAGATAATCATGTGCAAGAGAAAAGAAGATTAGGTGAAAACTGGTGTTCTACGCAAGATTTTTTGATGTGCAAGTCTTTGGAGTGAATCAATCCTTTGATGTGCAAGTCTTTGGAGTGAATCAATCCTTTTACATTAGCTTGTGAATATAAAATAAGGGGCGTTAATAGTGCCAGTTTATTAAGATTCAGACACTAGGTTTTAAAAACAGTATTTGTTGCATGTTGAAGCCTTGGAGCGAAACAATTCCATGTTATACCCTAAAAGTTTGTCTCTACAAGGATCTATGGTTAGCCTTCGTGGTCATGTTGTCATAGATTACGATCACGAACATAACTAGGAGACATAATGTTGTAGTGATTCAGACACCTTATTTGTCATTTAAATTGCATGCTTCTTTTTCATTTCCTGGGCAAAACTTTTTCTTGTGGAGATTTTTGTCAATTAAAAAAAAATTATAGCTCAAGGCAAGCAAAAGACTGGTTGAATGTTAAAGATCAGAAAGCATAGCAATTATAGAAAATAGAGAATCTCTATATCATTTTTCAATCCCAAAATTTCAGAACAATGTTAACAAGCAAGCTGATATCAGTCTCAGAGAACCAGTGTACATTTTTTGGATTGGAGCATCTTTCAAGTGTACATCAGGAATCAAACTTGCGAACCTGACATTGAGTTCAGAAAACCTTGCCATGGTCTTAAAGATGATAAAGTGGATGTAAGATCAACCCAGCACACCCTATATCCATAACCTTCAGTCATTAATTTATAATTTAAACATCTATAAATATTTTCTGCCACCACTCTATATGAGTATCAGATACAAAAATGCATGTATATAAACATACAAGAACTAACCCGAATCGAAAATTTCCAGTTGAGCCCGGAGTAAACTGACTAATTCTCTGATTAGTCCCACGAGAGAGACATAATGAAGCAGAACCATTTGTAGCAAATCAAGCCAGGAATTAGATAAAATGCAGAGATGCCATTTTACTCTCAAAATCTACAACAGCAAAACTTAACTGCTAATTTCCCTATCCATTTTCATTCTCTTGGCACTTTGCACCTCTGATATGCTACTGCTTCGTTGATGGGATGTTGCATCATGCTGGTATGCACAATTGGCTCCATGCCGACACCCTCTTGAACTGTTGAAATAAATACACGGCTTCATAATCTTTGGCTTTGGGTCCCTTGGTTTTTGATTCATTAATTCTTGATTCGCCCCTCCTTGGTGATGACTGTACCGGTTACCACCAAACTGATGAGGGGCTTCTTGTCTTTCACCTCCATGTTGCTGTATCAAATTCTTATAATAATTCATGTCCTTCACTTGTGGAACTCCAGCAGAAGTAGCAGGCGGGACTTGAACAGGTTGAGGCGGAACCTGTGTACTAGGTAAATACACTGGTCCGCCTCCATTTGGCTGACCAAAAAAGGTTCCACTAGAAGTAGCCGTATATGAAGACGCTGCTTTTGTGTCTATTCCATTCGTTTGCAAATAAGACGGGTCGGGTAGTGGTACTTGAGGAGGTGGCTTAGGTATGCTCAGCAAATTAGAGGCAGCTCCACAATCTTGAACAAACTTCTCGATCAATTTCGGGTTGTTCAAGAGTTTAATAAGAAGATCGGGATCTATCAGACTTCCCTGCTCATCACTTTTCATGGCTGCAAAAGCTGCAGACGCTGCAGCTACTACATCAGGTTCAACACCAACATGTCCAAGTACAAGTTTCTCACTTGAAGGAACATTTGAAATTGCAGGACCAACTGATTGTGACTGTGAGCTCAAGGGAGGATCTGAAGTTCCCATTGAATCAGGAGGTGAATCAGTTGCATCTTCATCTTCAATGGGAGTAATGGGAATTAGAGGAACCTGTTCATCATTGAGACGACCATCTTCCAAATCCAAAGCTATAATGGGACTGCATTGACAAAGGAGGTTTTTAGCTCAAGAAATAGAAAGCACACAATTTGGTTCAGGAAATCGAGGAAAGTCCCTAACTTTGGGGGAATAGCAGATGGATGAGGAAAAACAGCTTCGAGCACTCTCATCTCGCGTTGATTTTGAATCTCCACTTCATTGCTTTCTTCTCCCGCAGCGACTCGCCAAATTAAGTCTAAGATAACCTGCGTTATGATTGAACTTAGCACCAAGGAATTAAAGAGGGAACCAAAATAGACAGAGTAAAATTGTATGTTACCCTAGGAGGACATTTCCATTTGATAACAGGTATATCTGACAACTTTATGTGTAGATTATTGGCAGTGTTCCCTCCTTCAAATCCAGGAGGCAGAATATCATCAGCAGCTGTGCCAGCTGGATGTGACAACCATGATGTTTTTGCTTGAAGGTGATCCTGTGCACCCTGCCCAACTTGTGAAGGAGATTCTTCAGAAAGGAACAGCCTAACCTATTAAAGGGAGGAACATAAGAAAATTAACTAGAGTTTACAGTTTCAGAAACAGAGCAAGATCGTAAATGGCTCGATCCTTGATTTTACTTCCGAAACTCTGTTAAGCAACTCATGTGACGAGTGTCAACATATGATATTAAGAAAAAAAACCCTTTTACGGCTGTTTATATCTAAAATTAATTCTAAATGTGTGCGGTTATTATCTTGAATAACATGAAAACTTTAGAGTTATTCTTCATATGCACCATGAACTGCCCATCCAAGTGTCCAACTACATGGGAAATTGTCATCATACTCTCAAACTGATATTGAGATGACTGTCCACATGCATTTCAGCATTATAACTAGAAAGAATACTCCAATATTTCCAACTGCAGCAAACAATAGCTAACCTGTAGGATCACAGGCAGCAGTTGGATAAGCGACCTAAAATACAGAAGCAACAAAGTTGAAACGAAAATGGACTTATTAACACTTTGATGGGTTCATAAAGAACCAATGAATACGTTGGAAAGTGCTTACTAAAGGCCATTACTTCAAATAAGCAGCAGTTTGAATATTAGGCAAGCGGGACTTCAAGGTACAACTTAAGCACAATCATGAGATAACCATGTTTATTTCATACCTATTGAACCAATCAATCAAGAAAATTATTCCTGAAGTGAAACCTGTATAACCCAATTTAAAAATAATAATTAAGAAACCAAGTACAATCTTAAAGAATTCTAATATTACCTAGTCCATCTCATATCCTTGAATTAAAATTGAAACTTAGCTGGTTCCTTTTCACTCCTGTTCTACTAAAGCGTATCAGCTCAAACATTAACAGATTGTATGTGGGATGGTAGCAGATTAACAATAAAATAGCCGAGCACCTACACCTAGAATCCCAGGAAACACTATCCCTTACTTTAAGCTTCTGAATAAGTAGACAAGGTGCCAAAGAATAAAGCTAACATGATGTTCTTTAAACCAGCCTTTGATTCAAAGCAGAGCTTCTGAATTCCAATTCTGAACATACTAAAGGTAAAGAACAGCTAGAGCCAATAGCAAAAAGCAGTAAATGCTACTCTTTAAGGCAAAAAGATGACAAACCATGCAATTTATTTTTTCACAAAAGGTGTCTGCGCCCATTACTCAGACAATCTAGTATCTTATTCCTAGTTATAGAAAACCATCTTGTTTTTCAAAATTGCACACACGTTCTCAAAATAATTGCACAGACAGTCTAGTATCCTATTCCTGGTGATGACTGCACACACATTCTCAAAATAACACAGTGTACGAGGAAGAATCCGTAATAACAATTCTCCTCTCTAAAAAATACGGGTGACAGAAATTGCAAGTAATAAGATAAGTGTGTCTACAAAGCAATAAAGCATAACGAAAGAGATAAAATGGCAAAAGAATGTATTGTCAACAACTTTACCTAAATTATGCATAGAATGGAAAAAAATCAATCTTACCAAAGCCAGGGTACTAATTTCACAAACACCTAAACCTAGAAGCCCAGGAAATGCTATCATTAACTTTAAGCCTCTGAAAAAGAAGACAAGGTGCCATAGACATCAAGAGGGATCATCACTATGAGCATTCAACTAGAATTAGGCTATCCCATCTCTAATCCGATTGTGCCTTCTTAAGTTCAAAACAAGAAAAAGGAAAATAAAAACACATAAAAAATCAGGGCACGACAATGAATTTTGTAATAGCTGGTGAGAAATGTCTGTATTCTGAAATAATTACTTCCATCAGTTTTCTCAAACCACAGAGCGGATTACCCAGAGGGATCAAACAATTCCACAAACATGTTCCAGATCACTTGTGACAACAATGGTCCAGTTCTAATATTTAAATGATGCAGTTAAAATTGCGTGTAACATGCACACCATGCAGGTATCACGATAACTTACTTCTCTGATGCATCATTTATAGTTACCACAAGCAAAACTTGCTGTTTGTTCACTTGAAGAAACATTACTCAGCCACATTTAAACTATTGTGACAAACATTTGCCAAATTTTAAGTCTTCAAAGAAATTATTAGTTTATTACACACTGTAGAGAAGATTAATTTAGTCAGCATCAAGCTGCCAATTATTAATAACTCGGTATCAGCTTCCAAATTAAATATTTGTTATGAATTGATAATGAAAAACATAACCCTCATTAATCACTCCCATATTCATGCTGCCTCAAGCTGCATAATTATTCTATGATCCCATTGTTTTAATAGTCCAAGTAATTCCACTTTCGTGATTATCCACCCACATACAAAATGCTTATCTCCTTTTCAAGGATTTCTTTATAGTGAAAAGAAATTCAAGAAGCCACAATATTCATATATCCACTAGAATGAAATGCCATATATGATCTGAAAACAAATTAATTAGGAACCTGCACATGTCTATTATTTATCATCAAATATCTATGAGAACTGATACTATGCAAATGGACCAAGTAAAATTACAGAAGAAGCATCACAATAAGTTTTTCATTTTCACTTTATGACTTGTAGTGTACTTCTCCAAAATAAACTAACAGCTCAGTACATAAATATATTTCTGTAACTCAGTCAAAAATGTATTGGCACTTTTACCTGACAAAGATTAACATCCGACGCCCAAGAAACTCTTTTAGATTTCTGCAATCCTCGCATATTTATAGATCACAAAATGCACAACTCTCTCGCTCTCGCTTCGATTTGCCCCAATTTCTAATTTCTTTTCAATTTAATGTTTGAATGAACCAATAAATAGGGTTCGATAAGAGCAAACGATAAATCTACTGCAGATACTCGATAAAACACAGTTTACCATTTCGGAAAACCCTAAAGGTATATAAACAAATAACGATTGAAGTTGAGAATCAAAGAGAGAAATTAATCGAAATATGCAAATAAAATCGGGAATATGAAATTCAAAGAAAGATCCCAGTGAACCCTAAACCGTCTGGTTAGCCGTTTTGATGCGCTTCCGTTTTTCCATTTTCCCATTTTCTATCTTTCTTTTATTTATATATACCTTTTCTATATATGCGTTCTGCGCTTGTTAGACCCGTTCGTCATGTGGGATTGCGGGCTTTTTACTAAAAAAAACCAACTCAAAGCCAATGCAAGCACATATTTTTTAAATTTCGGGTTGGGACGAACCCAGTTCAGGTTTACAAGGTCCCGGTCCAGCCCATAGATATTTACATTTTCATAAATTTTATTATTAAATTAAATAAAAAAATAAAATACGAAAAATATATTTAAATTTTACTTGTAATTACATCATTTATTTAAAAAATTTAATATTTGTTAATATTTATAATCAAGTAATCAAATTTAATAGGATAAAGTATTTAAAAGTTTAAAAGAAGTATAAATTTAATATGTAAATATATAAAAAATAAAAAATTTATTCCTCGAATCGGATTGAGGTATTTATATAAAAACCATGTTCCGCCCATAAAATTTCGGTTTTTGTCGAGTTTTGGGCTCGGACCAGGCTTTTTTAAAAAATGAGCATCCCAGCGCGGCCCATTGAAGCGGGCTTAAGCCAGGCCCGCAGGTAACCCACCCCACGAACATGTCTCTTAAATGAATTAACTAATAGCAGCCACAAGAACCACACACACGCATGCAGCTAAGAGGGTGAGTTTGGGTTAAGCCCAATAGATCTAGCTCGTTAGTGACAAAAATTTCTATACGAATTCTCATAAACAGAAAACGGAAATTAAACTATATATCTTAAAAAGTTCAGTTTTGATTACTTTTAAAACAAAGAGGAAATTTTATTCATTTACTCGTTTTATTAGATTCCATTTTTGTTTTTACCTTTATTCGTGTTGACGTTGTCCATCTCTTGTAACTATCTTTTTTTTTCTTATTTAATTTGAATCTCGAAAGTTCAAACGACTATATCTCATAAATCGTTGATTTTTTCAATTCAACGCTTTAAAATATTTTGTTAGTCTCAATTTTAACTTTAAAATGATATACACTTTGAATTTTTTGGAAAAAGATTTTATTACAATCCGATACATGATATAAGAGTATTATAAAGTATTTATATAAATTTTTTTCTTCTTTATCTTCACAATGATACTGAATTTCCCTAAAAATATGACATGAAGACCTTAAACCTGATATGAACTCTCTTATACAGGGTATAATATTGGTATAATGTATTTATGTAGTATGTTCCTCCTTTATGTTTACAACAAAACTCACTATTCTAGTAAAAAACCATGACATGAAGGCCTTTTACATTGTAAGAGTGGCATCACATGTTCAATAAAATGATTGACTTGAAACAAAGACAGTATACCTTGTATAAGAGTGGTATAAAACATTTGTTTCAAGTCAAGCATTTCATCAAACATATTGCGAGCATGTACAGACAGTTCGATGAAATGTTTGATTTGAAATAAAGGCATTATACCTTGTATAAGAGTGGTATAATTTGTTTCAAGTCAAACATTTCATCGAGCATGTTGCGGCGTATACAAATAACTAAAAAAACGAAGAGCTTTGATTTTGTAAATCATCAAATAAGAATGGTTTACATCTATTCAAATTAGAATCTTAAAAATGGTTTACATTGGTTATTAATGAAATTACACCCTAAAACCAACATAGTACATGAGATTTATAAGATTGATGCAGCTTCAAATCTAAAGTCTTTGTCTCCTTGATCCTCTTTGTTGATCCTCTAAGCAACAACAATTCCATCGATTAACGTACCTTTGAAAACTGAAACAGATTCACCACTATAGCTGAGTGACGATTGTAAGTAATCAAATCCTTCAAGTCTTTTGAATTTGATCCTCTACGGAACTCCGACAACTTATCTCAAAAAACTATACTCAATTCGAAGCTCTTTTCCTTCGAAAGCTAATTGTGTTACCAATAACCTGTCTCTCCAATTATATCAATAGCGGATCGTGAAGCAAAAAAGTATGAAGGTCGTTGAAGCTTTCATAGAGAAAAACGAGAAATGAAAACGAAAGAGAGGATTACTCGGGTTTAGGTTTTGCAATATAATATCACTTTTTCACGTATTTGGAAGAATATAATTCTTGTTGATGGACGTTATAAAATTATGGTTTACAGAGCCCGAATTATTTTAAATAATCCTGGAAAAAACAAAAGAAAACTAAATAAAAATTTTCTATTTATGAATTATAAAGAAACGGCGGGATGAGTATAATATTTGACAATTTTACTAAATTATAAATAAAATTTAGATTTTAATTACTATCAATAATGAAGCGTTGTTTTATTTATTATATTACTTTTTAAGAAGTATTTTATTAAAAAAATGAAGATGAATTTCTTTTTAACTAGGTGTAATGAGGAAAGGATTTGGTCCCTTACTGTAGTATGATATTCACGCGGTTGATGGGCGTGTTGTTTAAATCGTGACCGCAGTTCTTTTTCTTTAATTCTTCTTTCTAGAAGTACACCCGAACTTGTTATAAAAGTTATATCATTGTTAAGATTTAAACGTTACATTTTATCCTTTAAAATTGATAAAACTGGTACAATTCGCCTTTTCAATGTCACATGTCAGCTTCTGATTAGAGAGAAAGAAATTAAAAAAATACCATATTTAAAAAGTCAAATCAATCAGAAACTGGCATGTGACATTGAGATGATAAATTATATCAGTTTTATTAATTTTAGAGGGTAAAGTGTCAGAGTTGAAACTTTGAATGCCATACAGCTCTTGATGACAACTTGAGGTGACTGTATACGCATTTGGTCATTTTTCTTTGTAAAACATAGAAATGAGTTGTTATATTTTGAATATCTTTTTATACATCTTACATTTAATTCTTGGGCATGGTACATATGAAATAGAAAATAAATAATATGAAAGAGAAGATGTAACAAAAATAAAGAAACAAAAAAGATTGTCGCTGCAATTAAAAATTAATTAGGAGACACAAATTCCGGTCCATCAGATTCTTTTCGAAAATGACAACGTGGTTGTAGAAAAGATACATCTTCCGTCCAGTCAACACATGTCCTGCATTGCCACGTCGAAGTTTTTTTCTTTTTCTTTTTTTCTAATTTGAAATTTTAACCAAATTTCCCCGGCCCTCTCTATATATTCTTAGACGAGCTCGCAGAAAGCTTTGCTCATCGCATGCCCATGCCAAGAAATAAATTTATATATGATTCCATAAATATATTTACTTTATGTTATATGTTAGGTTAAACTTAGATAAGTCCTATTTAAAATTAGATCTATGTTTAATGTAAACATATTGTTTGTATAATCACCATCCGTTAGCAAGTTCATAGTCATAAAAATGGTTCGCGGACATGTAAAACTTTATCGAAGTTTTCCATCCCTCATGTAAATAAACAATGCTGCATGAAATTATATACACTGTATAGGTAGTTATTTCATTATAAAAACCGTGTTTCATTTTTTTTTTCTCGGATTAATCAATTTAATTATAGAGTAGTACTCCTTGCATCTCGTTTTGTATATATTTTTAACTGAATCATCATAATTAATGAAACATTTATTGTACAATCAAAATGACTAATCTATCATCTTCATTTCAATATTAAAATCGCTTTCTTATTAATGACCAACTTATAATTTTAACAAAACATGATCTCTCTTAATTAATACAATAAAAATTAAAAAAAAAAAGCAGTGAACAATCCATTCTAAATTACAACCAAAATAAAAACAAAAAAAAAATGTTAAATGGACTTCCGAAATGAGATGGAGGCAATATTAAATTTACGGAGCATGCGAATTTATTCTTTCTTTGCGAACGATTAATACAATTCAGTATGTTCATTAACAGCTACTATTTCGAAAGTTGTGGATTGAAAAAACATAGTGAAATCATGAATACAATAATTTATTAGGCAAAAACCCTTATGAAATAGCATATTGTTTAAAAAGAGAGGGAGCCAAGGATGATGAAATTCATTCTATCATTCATGATCACGATACCATACTCTTTTTTCAAGCAATTCGGCTTACATAAATATAAAACGAAAAATCCTCACCATCTCTGAATATGATTCGACACATGAAATCTCTAGAAATCACAGATATTATTGGTTTTCGCTCACTTTCCATTTAATACATTGACAATTGGTTCTTTCAACTTACCTTGTCACTGTCATAAATAATATATAATTGAGTTATAATTGTACCTTATCAATCAACTTAAAACTTTTGGGTAAAACGGTAAAAAATCAAGGGTTTGAATCTTGACAACTTCAATTATTGAATTAAATTTCAACACATGATAGAGTGAACCTATGTTATACCCGCTCCAAGCAAGGCCATTCGCATGCAATGATGGAGTGTTAAGAATAATATATGAGCTACGATTGAGTTTTACCTATCAGATTAAACTTTTGGGTAAAACAAATTCATGATTGTTTCTAAGTAGAACATGTAACTTAATTTACATGTTATCTTCTTCAACCCAGTAGATAAAGCTCAAATCCCATAAATTTAAATTGGGTAACTTCCAAATTTGTTGATACTCTTAGGAAGATTTTGGTGCTTTAACGCTTAAATTTGTGAGAACATACTCAATTTAAAGTTACAGTAGAGTATAAATTATAAAAAGTTGCATTTATGAATAAACAATTAGAGCCCGTTAAAAAATAATGTCAATCAAATTAACCCTGAATATAATTATTAACTTATACGGAAATTTAAAAGAAGAATAAGTTGGATCTGATTTGCAATTATATATAGTCGTTGATAACTGTTTCTTATAGGAGATAACGTTAAAACAGTTGTCATAGAATACTATGATGTTGCACCTCTCGTCTTACCAGTCCTGTAAAAGAAAGAACCTGTTAAAAAGGTGTTGTTGAAGATCCGGAAATCCCTCTCCAATGACTTAGTTTATTACGGGAAAGGAAAGAGTAATGATAAGCAATATTGGGCATGAGTCGCACATTGAGGCAACGGGCCGGTATCGTGGCATAACTGCCAATACCACCTGTCTAACTGATGTACCAATGTCTCACTCATGAGCCTTTAGCCGATGAGCTAGAAATGAACATTTGTTGGGAAGATATATATCTGGGAGTTCCTATTTTTTGCCAAGATATAGAAACGGACATTTTAGCAACTAGTAAACCACGTCCTCACCTAGTGTCGAAGCCAAATTTTTTTACAAGTCCAAAAATTAATATATAAAAATATTAATTTTAAGCACATATATGAAAAAAAAATATTGAGATAAAAACTAGGTTTTATTAATAAAATAAATAAAATTATTAAATAGAGGAAAGAATTAAGAGCATTTTTAGTTGATAGTGAATTCTTAAGATTATGTGACATGTGAAATAGAATCTCACATACATGTCATTCATTTTAAAATAAATAGGGTATTACTATGCACCGCCCAGTATTACTTCGCGTCGCCCGTATTTTTTCCTATACATACCAAATACGCCCTTAATTAATTTTTTTAAATAAAAAAAATTAAAAAAAAAATTGACATGGCACGGGCGGACAAGATTTCCGCCCGTGCCACGGCACAAGCGGACAAGCTGTCCGCTTGTGCCGTGTACAAGCGGACTCTCTGTCCGCTTGTGCACTATCACAAGCGGACAGCCTGTCCGCTTGTGTTCAGGCACAAGCGGACAGCTAGTCCGCTTGTGTCGTGGCACGGGCGGAAATCTTGTCCGTCCGTGCCGCGTCAAATTTTTTTTAATTTTTTTTATTTAAAAAATTAATTAATGACGTATTTGGTATGTATAGGAAAAATACGTGTGGCGCGAAGTAATACTGGGTGGTGCATAAATTTAACTCAATTCAATCAATTGAGCTCGCAAAAGCTCAATTGAACTTTGAAATGAAATTCAGTTTCAATTAGTTAAAATAAATTAAGTTCATGACTTATGCGGTTCATGTCTGTCTTTTAATTTCTAAGTTATTAT
>CAOJBI012606895.1:0-11529 GCA_948277035.1 Euphorbia corollata
ACATGTTTCCCGAACCCATCTCTGGTTACATTTTAGGGTTTTCTTAATTGACCTTTAAAAATTGAATTAAGTGGCGACTCCTTTGCATCAGGTTTCATTAGAAATCTATTTTGGTATAAAACCAGTGAGCCTTGTTCCTCAATTTGGCGACCGTGTTCACACATGTATCCTAAAATTGGGTCTTGGAATCAATTTTCAGATGATGCTGTGACCGAGGCGACAGAATTGTCGAGTTAGTCACAGCAATATCAAAAAAACTGGTTTTGGAAGTCAATTTTCATAAATCTGGCTGCCAAAATCAATTTTTAAAATTACTGCAATTGAGGCCACCGCAATATTCTTTAGCGTGGAATCTCAAGTTGAGATTGCATCAGTCAATTGAAAAAAAAAATAAAAAACCCTCCCTTTCTATTTGCACTCATTCTTTACTACTTCAAGCTATTTATCAATTTTCGACTTCATTCCTTTTATTCTCCTTATTCATCCCTTATTTTCTAACTTCATTTTTACTCCATTTCACTCTACCTCATTTAACATTATTCATCTAATTTCATTTCCCACTCTTAAATTAAGGTAATAAATTTTTGAAACTAAGTTGTTTTTTTATTTTTTTCCAAAGTTCAATATATTATTAAGCTCATAATTATTTTTTCACATTTTTAATAGGTTTTCCTAATACATCCATAATTTCATAATTAAGGTATGTAACCCATAATAGTGTATTACGTACCGAAATTATCGTGATGTTAAAATCTTGTACAAACTGTAACAAAAAAATTAACATGAATTTAGTCTGATATTATACTAACAAATATGACAAAAAAAATCAAATGTTTAAGTTGAAAAAAATTTACCCTAAGAAGACGGAAATGAAAGAGTTGAAGGTTTAGAGAGTTTGAGAGGGGTGAGTTAGAAAAGAAAAAAAAAATGGGATGGAGAAGTATGTTAAATAGGTGAGTGGGTTTTTGCAAAATCTTTCAAAATAACAAAACGGGTTCTCAAAACCAATTTTGAGACAAAGTCTGTACTAAAATGACATGACAGAATATGAAAGCTCGTTTTTAGATTCAAATTTTATCACCTTAACTAGAGTTTGTCTAAAAAATGGTTTCCATAACCAGTTTTTAGATATATATTTTTTTTAAATTTAATCTTTAAAACTCATGAAATCTGAATCTGAATAGAGTTTTTAATATAAAATAAAAACTTGAACTCAAAGCAAATTATTTTTCTAACATGTATATTTTTCTCTTCTGTGCATTTTTTAAGGGCAAGTCCTAGGAAACCTACATGTTTTAACATTTTATTACATTATGATATGTATTATTAGGCATTAATAAATATTGAAAAAATAGACCCGTTCTACACTTTATGGTTGACATACTATTCACATTGTTGTTACGGCTACTGTTTGCTATTGCTGATAGCTACCTGTCTATTGTTATTAGTCACTTTTTTATTTTCAAAAATAATAAAAAGTAACGTTACGATTATTGTTAGTCCCAAAAAATAAATAGAAAGTGTGTCGTCAGCTTCCGCCGGGTGCCTTTTAAGAAATTGATTTTCAACCTCCATCTCGTTCCTTCTTACATTTTGGACCTGGTCCTGACCTCTTAAAACTTAAAAAAGAAAAGAAAGTTAGAACGATCAAACGGTTGCTGCGTAATATTCAATTCATCCATCTTTCCCTTTCTCTCTACCTACAAAACCTGGAAACAAATTTGATTTCAAATTGAACTCCTCCAGAATGACTGCTACTGAAAAGAAGAAAGTTGTGGAGGTCTTTGAGAAGGAAGAAGATGTCGCGGTTTCTCTCGCCAAATACACCGCTGATTTATCATCTCTATTCGTTAAACAAAGAGGCGCTTTCACTGTTGTTCTCTCTGGTGGTTATCTCATTGAATCCCTCAGGTTTCTTTTTCAATCGATCAAATTTTTGTTGACATGATTATATTTTACAGAAACTGTTATTTCTAATTATTGAATGTGAAAATCCAGAAAGTTACTAGAACCTCCTTACATTGATTCAATTGAATGGTCTAAATGGCATGTTCTGTGGCTGGACGAGAGGGTGGTTCCCAAAGATCATGTCGACAGCAATTACAAATTGGCATTTGATGGGTTTCTTTCTAAGGTATACTTTTCTCTTTGCCTTATACTCAATACTTGTGGATTGGATCATGTCATGCGATGTTTCTCTTTGACATTAATGAAACTTTCATCTTCGTGAATTGGCCCTTCTGCTATATACTCTTTTTTCTTTTGCAAATTGACCTTTTTGAGCCTGTATAGTTTGTAATATAGGCGATGCATGTCTCTTAGGAAAATAAATACTAAAAAGGTATCGGTTTTACATAGTACAAAGACGAAATGAGTGACAGTGACGTGCATACGTCATATACCAATTGGGAAAAGGATATAACAATATCCTTTAGCCCATGTAGTATTGTTGTGACATTCACTTGTCTATGTAAGAAGGGTGTGAAATAGTCCAATGAGCATATATTTTGTCAAATTTCAGTAGCTATTTTACTAGCAAAATAAGATGCAAAATGACCAATTTGGAGTTATTGTCCAATTACCCATTTGTTCTATGAGATGTCAATGATACATAAGTGTTCGATGTGTTATTCATTCGGATACCCAAATAGGCCTGTTATGAACAAAGAGGTGGAAACTATGAGCTCTACACAATGTTAGTCAACAACAACCGAGCCCAACGAAATGCAAGTGGTCAGGACAATATAGCTCAAATGGGTAACAGAGTGAATACAATAGGTGACATTTAGTAATATTTTCGCTGAAATCATTGGGTAATTATTAATCAAGCTATACCACAACGCCCAAAAGGGTTTTTTACGCCATTTTGAGCTTTTTTACTGGAAAAAATGTGTAATAGCCATAGGGGCAATTCAGTAAAAGGTCTTAGGCCATTTACTACTTGATTTTATGATACAATATGATCTTCTGGATATGTTATGAGCTCATTTGCCTGCTTTGTTTATGAAAATGTAGAGTGTTTTACCCTGTTTTGTTTATTTGCATTTAGAATATCTATGTTCTTTTTTTAATCTTAGTCTGGCCATCTATGTTCATTTTTTAATCTTAGTCTGGCCTTTTATGTAGATGCCTCGAAAGCAGAGCTGAACGCTCTGCATTATTAGATTATAGATGTTGGCAATATTGCCACAGACATTAATTCAACTAATATCTACTGTTATTGGATGTCTTTGGTTTCTATTTGTGTCTTAATTTCTATTGCTTTTGCAAAGCCTGTAAGCTAGGTGCATGTTTTTCTGGAGTTCTGTTAATTAGTTGGTTGGGGGTAGTATTTTCTTTTTGATTGGGTAGAGGCTTTTTGAAATAGGTTACTGGGTTTTGTGGAATAAAGCCTTACAATTGCAAACTTGATTCAGTTGTCAATAACTCAAAATAAGAGTAAAAAGAGTTTAATTCTGCAGTGGATAGGAATTCGGAGGCATATCCAGAAGACATGTTCTTTTTTCTGTGACAATGATAATCAAACCAAAATGAACCAAAATTCCTTGAGTCAAAATAGCTTTTGACGCTAACCAACGCACCCCACCAGAAAGATTTGAACAATGAAAAAAGATAGCTTGGAATTATATTGTAAGCAAACTGCAGAACTGCAGATTAGAAATATGAGGGGGACTTTGGTAGATGTAAACTCGACAAGTCCTTTCTTGTTTACAGAACTCACCTGAGAATTAATGTCAAAAAATGATCCTTTTAGGTACAAAATACATTTTCTGAAAAAAGAGAATGTGTTTGCTAGTCTATCACCGTATCATCTACCTCTGGTAATGGTTGAGAAAGAAAATCAACCTGCCCTTCACATTGATTATAGCTTTCTTCACGGCATTATGGAAGTGTACTGTACTCTGATATAATATAGCTCATTGTTTACACTTTTAAATTTATGGCAGGTACCGATTCTTACAGGTAATGTATATGCCATAAATGATACTTTATCGGCTGAAGGTGCAGCGGATGACTATGAAACATGTCTTAAATATTTAGTCAACACCAAAGTGTTGGAGACATCATTGATTACTGGCTTTCCGAAATTTGATCTGATGCTTCTTGGAATGGGACCTGATGGACATGTAGCTTCTCTTTTCCCGGGACATCCGCTAGTGAAGGAAAACGAGAAATGGGTTACATTCATCAAGGACTCTCCTAAACCACCTCCAGAGAGAATTACTTTCACTTTCCCCGTCATAAACTCGTCTGCTTATATCGCGCTTGTGGTGTGTGGTTCAGCTGAAGCAAATGCAGTGCAAAAAGCATTGGGAAAGGATCGAAATTCGGAAGTCGTTCTGCCTGTTGAAATGGTTTCAGCTGAAGCAGAGTTGAAGTGGTTTTTGGACAAAGATGCAGCTTCTAAGCTATAGGTAAGTATTTGCTTGCTAAATAATAAATAAATTGACGAAACTAATGATGGGATAGTTTGCAAGTTTCGTCCTTTGAGAATACATTTTGTTCTAATGAATTATTAAAAAGTGGGATTTCTAAAGATCCACCTATATTTACATTAAACTATGCTGTGATTGAAAATTTTTAATGGTCTAAACCACCCAACGCCCTCAAATCAACAAATAATAATTCCATTATTATCATATATCCACACTCCAAATTCACATAAAAATAAATGAAATGCATCACAGGTGGCAAAAAATTCACTCAACAAAGTAGAATCAGTTTTCAGGGCAAAATCTAGACTATGAACGTAGAATATAATCCGCCATTGTTTGTCTTTTGATCATTAATTTGGCTGTTTCTTTCAAGTGGGGACATTTTCTTTAGAGAGAACAACTGTTACTCGTATCTTAGTCATCTTATGTTTCTTATATGGAGTTTAACGTAACAAATATATGATAATATTCGATTGAAAATAATTTGATTATTATTGATTCATTCAATATCATGCCTTTATTTTAAGAATACATATTTTTTTATGCTATTTTATAAATTTCGTGCTGTATATGAAGCATTATGAATGTATAGGCTTAGCTTCCAGATTCAGCCTCTATGGTATAGCGCAATAGTGCGTGTTTTTTTTGCTTCTTTGGTTCACACGAAATCGATGACTTTTGTGGATGAAGTTCCGAATATTTTAATTGCTTTTCGGGGACTATGACCATCGATGAAAGAGGCAGATGTAACTTGCTTTGGATCAAGTTGGAACTCTTTTGTTGAGAGAGGGATCTTGTGTCTAAGTTTCCTCACCAAATCTCATTAGTGCTTCCATTTACGTTGTTCATACTTGGAAGCTGCGTTATTCGAAGATTGCTTGCCTGCTTCGGGGTGAATGGAAGAAATGTACAATGAAAAAAGTTTTTTTACATGTGGGGTTTCTCATATCTATAGAGAGGGGAATCTAGTAGTTGATTCTGTATCGAATACTGGTCGTGGTGGGATTTCTTTCCGGTCATTTTGCTTGATTCTTTGTTCTGTGGATTGAGCATGTTTCAGTTCAACATCTTGTTTTGTATGCTTTTTATTCAAATAATTGAGACTGATTAATAAATGCAACAATTGAAAGATGATAAAACGATCCTTGAAGAATAGGACTGTTTTACAATTTTGAGTGTATAATAAAAGAGTGGGACTCTTGGTTGGGTCTTTCTTTTCACCAATTGGACATCGATTGGGTGAGACTCATCAATTGATTAAAAGCGAAGGAGTTTGGATATTTACTGCCGCACGTAATTCATTATATACCTTTTATATTAATTTATTAAAATAATTTATTATGTTTTTTATTGCATCTTTTAAACTTACTGCCCCTAAACTTATTTACTTACCCTTTGTAATTATTTTATTAAAAAATCATATTGTATCCAAATAATGTTAAATAAAAATTTAATATTTCAGATATATAAAAGGAACTAAATCATTTTTTTATTATAATTATGAAAAATAAAACTAAAAATTAAAATTAACAATTAAACTGGATTGGATTAATAAAAGAGATACGAATGGGTGGTACAGATAACCAAGTCCCTGTTACCTTGTCTAAATAAGTTGATTGAGTAATAGTATGAGTTATTGTATTAGCATTACGATGAACAAGGCTAAATAAGACAGAAGCATAAGAGAGCGTTAAATGCTTACAATACAAAACGACAGAAGAGAAATAAGAGAAACTCTTTTCCGAGCTTACTAAGGAATCAAAAAAGACGTTATCATCCATCTCTAGGATCACATGAGAATAATGGAGGTTCTTTAGTTAAGAAAAACGGATCGATAATTCCTCTGCTTCAAGATGGAGATATGAGGAGTCAAGAAACCTGACTTTGCACAAACAAATCTGCCACTTGCATTACAAACAACAATACATTCATAGCCAACTGTTTCTCCCGCTCTAAAAATTGCAGCAGTGTTGCACTTCAAGAAAGGGATGGTAGGCGGATCGATCCCATTGAAATCGAGTAGCCAAATTTAAATGGGCTGAGGACAGAGGAGCATAGATTGAAAGAAAGGACTGCTGATATCTCGGCCCAATAGTAGCATAAGCAGCACACTTTGAAACAGTTAAAACAGCTTGCTCTACACCCTGGATTAAAGCCCACAACTGACGCCACACCAGCAGAAATATGGGCAGTAAGAAAAGCTGCTCTATCATGAACCGAAACAGGAAGCAGGTCCATATTAGACGTCCCAATTGCAATAAATCAGATAAGGCGCCTCTTGCCTCGTTCCATTGCGCACACATGGACTGATAAAAGTGGATAATTGCTCGAGGCTGCTCCAATTTGTTCCTGTATATGAACCACAAAAGAAAGCGCTAATGTTGTAGCACATCAGAATTATATGTATGAAACCAATCATTCATAATACCACCAAAGGACATCAAATTGGAAAGAATCATCCCTCTGCTCAACAGAATCTAAACAATCCGAAAATACGAACACTCAAAAACTAAGTGAACCACGGACTTCACAACCATACTTCAACATGGACACCTAACATCATCCACTGCATGCCTACGAAATAAATTCGAGCGGACCGACAAGATATCAATAATAGATCTCCACACAAAACTCTTAAAGATTCCAAAGCTTGTTAAAATTGAAATTAGAAGGATATCTGGGCAGATTCTCCCCACAAAGGATCAACAACTTATGATATGCACTCTTAACAGAAAAGTTTCCCCTAGGTTCATGGGGCCAGATTGGGCTATCCTCTCAAACAAGGCTTGACCGAGGAGTAATCAGAATGAGCTGCGCTTCAGTTGTTCAAAAGCTCATGTATCAGAGTAAAATTCCAGCTATTCCCTTGAAATAAATCTGCTACCTTCAATTCGGGTGCTTGTCGGAAATAATTTGTGAAAATTCCACTCAAAAGCGGAGAATTTCTACCTAATTTCTCATTGACATTATGTAATTCGTTCAAATCACCTATGACAATCCACGCTATGCTCAACCGAGAGTGTAACTACCCTAACAGCTCCTATAATTGATGCCGAAAGTGCCTACGGGGTTCCCATAGAAGCCAGTGAATCTCCATTCCTTACCACTAAACAGTGTTTTAAAAAAGCTAGGCGACAGGCGGGAGCTAGGCGGAGTCGGGGTCTAGGCGGGGATTAGACGCTAGTTAACGAGGTTAGGCGCTAATCGGTGTAAAGTGGCGACCCCTAAAATAGCGCCTAGGCGGACCTAGACGGGGATTTTTAAAACAGTGCCACTAAACGAACCAAAACATCAATATGATTTAAGTTATAGCTTTGCTGAACATCAGACCCTGTCTCCAAAAAAGAGCAATCCCACCACCATAGCTATCCCACAAACCATAAAACATTGAGAGAAACCCATTTCATTTTCTGAAATCTGACTCCTCGAGACTCTACCCTTTGACAAGAAAATTAAAAATGGATAAACACGAGCCACCGATCTCTTCAACTCTTGAACTATTTTATATTAGGGTCCACACTGTAACAGTTCCAGCTAATGCAACTCATGGCTGTTGGCGGGTTTGCCCATCAGCAGAACCTGCCTCCAATGATAAAAAGAGTCTCATTTGAAATTAGCATGTCATTTGAAATAACAATGGGATCTCCATTATTGTTATTTTTTCTTTTCCTCTTTTAAGCAACTAGCACATTTCATCTCATCATACACGTTTTCCTTTAGGCCTTGTTTGGTACATGGTTGTCCATGGTTCATTAAAATATGATATGATATGGTATTTTAAAAACTGTTGTTTGGTTTCATGGTATGTTTTCTTTAATGTATTGAAACCATGGGAAACCACCAATTTCATGGTTTCAAAAAATTGGGCTTTCATGGTCTTTTAAACCATGAGGAACCATACCATATCATGAGAAACCATGAAACCAAACATGGTACTTTAAATGGAAACCGTACGATACCATGAAAAACCATGAAACCAAACAAGGGCTTAAAGTCACATTCTTTCTCCCCCTCTACTATTACCCACGTTAAGGACAATGACATTCTTGTTTGAGCCTGAGTCATATAGCATAACCTCCGACACGACAGCCCATTCTCATGAACTCTGACCCCCTCCAAATCATCTTTACTAACACCTCCCAAACCACTGTCTTCCTTTCCACTACTACCATCTTTGTCATTGCAGTCACGATTACTGTCTCGGCTCTCTTTGTTTCTTCCACCACTGCTTGAACTTGCTTTCATACTAGAGCTGTATGGCTTTATACCCTGTTTTGGCGTAGTAGAGTTTATCACTCTAATGGACTAGTCATATCTTAGAATCCTTTGTTCCGGTGGGGCGTCGAATTTCAGGTTACAAAACCTATCCGCATGCCCGATAACACCACAGGAAAAACAGAAGCTTGGAAGCTGTTCTTATTGCCGAATATCATTCCATTCTCCCCCTGTTACTTCAATTCGCATTTCCTCTTAAACGGCTTGTTGACATCAATACATACTCTGATTCTCATGTATTCTCTACAGGTACCATTGAAGGATTGAGCTGAGGATTGACCTTAACAAAGGTTCCAACATAATTTGCCAATATTTACAGCCATCTTTTCAAACCAAAAACACCCTTGAATATCATACGTACACGAACCCAAAACTCAACCATATTCAGAGGGACTGATTTGGGCGACATACCTTTATCAAAACTATTTACCACAATTAATTTCTGCTCAAAGGACCATGGTCCATTCTTCAAAATCCGTTCAACATTAAGTTCATGAAAAAGTTGGATGTGATATAAGAAATGCTCAATTTCAAAAACATCTACTTCCTTTACCGGTTTCCAAACCCCGATCATTACACATATAAAAGCCTTCATATGAATAGGCTTATCTGAAATCAGTTTTCCCAGAAGGAAGAGACCTACATCGCTGACAGTGGCTACATCCTCTTCATCGCAAATCAAACCCTTATCCTCTTCCCACTCATCATCCTTAATCGAGATTTTTTCACATCTCTTATTTATTTCGTCCGTCGCCATTCTGGAGAAAAATCGAGCAATGAAATAGATCAGTGAAGAAAAAGTCCCTACCGGAAAATCTGGGGGGAGAAAACAAAAACCAAGAGGCGGCAGAAAGTCCTAAGAACGATATCCAAGGTGAAAGTGTGTAATTAGTTTAATAATAATTGTATTTCTTGAGGTGTATTATATAGAATTTAATAAATTTCTTGCATGCTATCCTATAAATTAGGTTTTCGTTTCTAAAATCACATTATTGGTAAAAGGGAATGAGAAAATTTGCTTCGTATTTTTTTGGTAATATTTACAAATATCTCTTTGAGATATTCTGTTCGGTGTTTAATCACAGTTAAGGTTTCTTACTCCTCCCAACAAATGTATTTAATAGGATTTGAATTTTGTTCTCCTCCACCTTGCTCAGCCTGGAATTTATTTCACATTTAAAGGTGAGGGAAAAGAAACTTTAATATTTTAGAATTATTGTTTATTTTCATTTTTAAAATCTATGTTATTCTCCTGATAAATTTATATGAGGAACTGATTATTTAATTATTGTTTAGGATTTGTATTTTTGTAATTATTTTTATATTTATTATTAGTTAAATCAAATATAATTAAACTTTTATTTATAAGGATGTTTTATAATTTGTGATTGATGTATTGACCTAGTGGTTAAGACGGAAGCTGTGAACTCTAAAAGTTCCAGGTTCGAATCACATCCCGGATGAGTTTGGGAATTTTCTTTCCGTTTAATATAAGCTCAAATGAGGCAAATTTTTTTAAAAAAAAAAAGGACGTTTTGTAATCTTAAAATGTCAGTATAGTATTAATTTCATGGTCATAAAGACATTTACGTCATTAATGGGATGCAGCAAAATGAAAAAAAAAAGGACAGCGAATAATAATTCAGTAAAGTAATTCGCGTAAAAGTCGAAAATGACTTTAATTATTTCCTCCCTGTATATTTTTGCAATGCTCATGATATATTTTAACACAAAATATCTATCCGGTTTGAAATTTTAAGAGTGAAAAGTGTAAACAAAAAGGTTTTTCCGTATACTATTGTCCAAAAGCAGCTTCCCAAATTAATACGCGTTTGCTATGGTTAACTTTAAACCAATTCATCCAAGTTAGTTGAAAAGATGAACAAACTAAATAGGTAGTTAAGCCAATTGACTGCTATGAAATGAAAGTATATGGAAATCCATTTTCTAATATTATTGATTAATATAAATAATTTATACACACCTTTTATCTCTTAAGGAAATTATGTTTTGATTTTGAGTCAACATTAATTGATTAAGACAATAATCATAATTTTGTCCTAATAGTGGATATCAATCAAACATGCTTGCTTGCTAAACAAATTACTTTCTTAGAGGAACTTTTGCTTTTTCCTTGATGATTATCATGGAAAGAAGAGGTTTGCACTTACTATTTTTTAGTTTAGTATTAGTAATTTGAACCAATATTGTTTTGAAGTATTTCAAGACTACGGTATTTAAAACCCTATAGTAGCGGAAAAGGGTTAAAAATTGGGTAATTTTAAAAAACATGCTATCTGATTTGATTGTTTTGTAAAAATGTCATTGTGAATTTTATTTTTTATTTTTTTGTAAAAGGGTGCTTGTAATTTTAAAAGTTAGATTAAACATGATTTTCAATTTGAAATTACGTTATAAAAAAAGACAATCTTGTCTATTTTGAACTGATATTTTACAGCATTGTTAATAATAATACAATACACCTTAATGATAAATTTTAGAATCTTTCTAGAAGTACGTATATTCTTTTCAATTACAACATGATGATAAATTAAATAAATAGTTTTTGAAAATTATTCAAATTTTATTAAATAATATTTAAATAATACAGCTAAATTATAAGAATGTTAAATATATTGAAATACTTCATGGGACATCATTTTTTTAATAAAAAAAATATTTTTTCCTTCATGTGCATATTTATGAGATCATTATTTTGGAAAGAAAAATTTCATGACCTTTTTTTATAAACAATCAAACTATAAAACATATATTTTCAGTTTATCCTACAAAATTTGTTAGTCTATAGGTTGTTTTT
>CAOJBI012610100.1:0-12414 GCA_948277035.1 Euphorbia corollata
CTTTAAATAGAGCAATGTGTCCCAAAAGCTTGTCTTTCCTCGGAAAAGTAGAACCACAAGAACAAATCCATTTGTCTCTCCCACAATGCTTCTCATGAGTCTTGAGGTCTACAATGATTGAGAATTTCTTGGTTTTACATCTGCTACAGATGAAGCTTTTCTCACAATGAGTTCTCTTGTAATGGTTTTTCACACACAAAACCATCTTCAAAGGTTGAAACCTTTTGTGATACTTATTCCTCTTGCAACCTGAAACTGGGCAAGAGTACCTCGTCAAGGGCCCACGCCCAGCGCCAGCTGGCTGCTTCGGTTTGGCAAGAGCGGCGGCAGTTTTGTACTCATCACCATGACCCCTCATATGCATTCGTAAATTCGCATCCCTCTTGAACCCTCTCCCACATACCCCGCAGCAGTGAGTATGTGGGGCCAGGAGTTCTTCATTTCTAGCTGAAAAATCACAAATAATCCATTTCCAAGCCTTTCACCGTGGTCCTCAATTCCTTCGTCCTCTTCAATTTTTTGATGATGCGATGGATCAGCAACATTCATGGAAGCCGGTGATTGTCCAATGGGAGGATCGAGCGGGTACATGTTAAGGTTGACTGGGAAAGCTGAAGAAGACTACCAGCTGTAGAGATGAGTTGGACAATAATTGAAGTAATATCAGTAGTAAGAAGCTGTTTCTGGTTTTGAATTGCAAGTTCATCAACCTGACAGGTTCGGCCAGCGATCAAATGCACCACATTATCTAAATGATGGATATTTTGTTCAAGGAATGAGAGGTTGTTGAGCATGGCCATTGGATCCCAATATTCAATTTGGCTGGTTTGAAAACTATCATTGGCTCGATCCATCATTTGGATTTGATCGTTAGGATTAGAATTGGAAAGAAAGATAGGGTTTCAGTTGGTTGGTTAAGAAATTGTTGTAAAGATGAATCTTTAGTGACGTTATAGATTGAATTATCTTGCCGTTGTTGCTGTGAATTCGGCCATGCCTCTGCTCTCAGATCCATAGTCAAAGATCAAACCTAATTAAAGATGTAAACTTTCCATTAATTTGTTGCTTAAAATTCCTTATATGAAAGTATCTAATGGTTAATTTCAGAGCCCATTTGGATAAGCTCAACTACGTATACTCAAAAGGAAATTAACGATTAAACACCAACAGGACCTGATTAAAGTTGTTGAAGAGCTCATCTTTTCTTGAATTCCATGATAACCCAAAATCCCAAACATCTACATCATTCTAAACATTAAAAAAAGTAAAATAAAACTACCAGTTGTTCATATCAAATATCGAAGGTTGAAACTTTTAAACATTAAACCTCAATATTCAAAGAATGCATGCAATGAAACCATAAAAAAGGAACAAAATTTATCAGAAAACTCGAAAAGAATATTGAAACAAGTACCCCGATTCAAGAGAGCTTAAGCTTAATGAAGTGTGCTTCATTTCTCGAAAGGGTGGATACATTTGTGCAAGCTGCAGAGATATATATATATATATATATATATATATATATATATATATATATATATATATATAGCAAAAGCAACTCTAAAAAGATTGAGTGCGGGCAAGTGTCATTACGCAATTATCATGACCGTCAATTTGTCAATTTTAATATCACTCATGCATGACGGCTAAATCAGAGCCGTAGAGCAGATTCATCATGATCTGTTGTGTTTTGAAATGGGAGGGACAGCAGTTTTGAGGACTTGTGCATTTTAATAGCTCATCGGAACTCAACTCAAAACAAATCGAATCAGCTATGTACTTGTATGCTATGATACTCGCATTCTTTCAAGTCGTATCCGAATTGACAAGACACTGATACTAGTACACCTGGTGAGCTTGAACCAAGCAAGCTTTTCAATATGTGGCCAAATTTGATATTTTTTACGCTAGTGTCGATGATAAACAATGTTGTGAAGTTATTAATACATGGTATTAATACAATCAAGATTTAATCAGTGATTTTATCGTACTATGCATATGCATTAATACATACATGTATATTTATAGTAAAAGTATAAAAAAACTATGATTATTTCATTCTATATCATCAAAATTATATCCTATAAAATACAATTATCATTGATCAATTTTTATATTTTAAACACGTTATATTCATATTTTTTTATATACAACTATATTTAATGAATCGTACCGGAATCACCGATATTTCAGTTTTACTAGGTTGTTATGTTAAAATTTATATTTGAAAATATAGTTAAATATTGAAAACATCATCATATGTAAGTGACACTCGTGATCAGCTAGCTTACAATCTACAGCCTTTAAATGACATTTCGTTGCCCGTAAAACTTGAAAAAAAAATTTTTCTTAAAAGTCAACTTTTATTCAGAGAAAAAAATGAAAACAAATGTCTTTGAAAATCAAACCAACATTAAAGTATAAATTACAAGCATGATTGTACTTTGTTTATTATTTTTTTCTTTTTTATTAGCAATATAGTTTAATACATGACATGTACATGATATATATTGCTATGTACCGTAATCTAATCTAAAAGACACCTAAGATCGTAAGTTATTAACTTTATAGTAGTTAAAAGTGAAGGAAAAATATTCTCGTTATCGTCCATTCTAATTTAATAATATTTTCATAACTACATTGGAGTCTTTTCTATTATTTCTTATTTTCAATTTAATTCTTACTTTAATTAATAAATTAATATATTCGTGATAAATATTTTTTTAATTTAACTATTATTGAACAAACTACATACTTAATATTTTGAATCAATAAAATTTTATTTGAATTAATTATTATTTTTAACTGCAATTATAATATAAAATTATTAGAACTATACTATACTCATCATCAATTTATAATAATGATCAATAGAAAAATTGAGTTTAAAAACAGTCTATATAATAATAATTAACATAAAAATAAACAGTAATTAATTAGAAAAGTAATGAAGTAAATCGGTTTTCTTTACCAATGATCCTTATTATAAATCAATGAGTTCTAACAATTTCATTTCATTCCAGAAGTTAAAAATAATAATTAATTGATTTAAATTAAAAAAAGTTCGTATATTAATAATTAATCTATAAAATAAATAACAATTAATTCGAAAAATAATGAGGTAAAATCAATTTTTTTATCAACAATCCTTATAATTGTCGAATTCTAACAATTTTATTTTATCGCAAAAAACAGTTTGCACAGTAATAATTAAATCGAACAAATATTTATCAAGAACATACTAATTGATTAATTAAAGTAAGAAATGGAGGAATGTAGAAATAATAGAAAATAATGTGATTCAAGCAAGAAATATCATTGAATTAAAGGAGAAAAAGATTGTATTTCTTTTACTTAAAAATTATATATTTATGATAGTAATAAGTTAACTTCTTACATGTTTATTTGCATTTTAGATGAGATTATGGTACATAACAATACATACCATGTACTATAGAATCATCCAAATATTTTACTATTTTTTTATATGAAAAGTTCTGAAATGACAAAGAAGGTAAAAGTTATTATGAGGTGAAAACCTATTAGGATATGAGATGAAATACAAGTCCACAGAAGTAAATAGAAAATAAGTAACGGGATATAACCCATGACCTTCACTTCATAAATAGAAGTCCACGAAAGTAAATAGAAAAAAAAAAAGTAAAATAGCAAATTTAGTAAGATTTCGAGTTCAAATAACATATATTAGGATTACGAGATGAAATACAACTGAAAGACTCAGAGATGAATTCAGCTGACTTGTTACTCTGAAAAAAAGAAAGCGAATATGATAGAAGAGCATATTTTACAATTTACAGCTGCATCTCAAAGTTGATGGGTCACTTAGATAGAAACAAAATAAAATCATTTATCCTTGGATTTGACAGGAATTCCTTTGTACATTTCTACTCTATCCTTCAATGCATCTCGACGAGGCCTTGCAATCTTGTTGTTTGGATCGAACAGTAGAACTTCTTCGAATGCCTTGAGAGCAGCTTTCAATTCCTTTTTCTTCTCATATGCATCACCAAGGTTGTTCCAAGCTGTAACATATCCCGGTTGAATCTTCACTGCAGTTTCGAATTGCTTTATACCCTTGTCGAGTTTCCCATCGCGAGTGTAACTTACACCAAGAGCATTGTATACCTGCATTTACTCAATTGCCATATTTAGAACAACATCACATCACAATGTCATAAAAGATATGGGGCCACTTTGGGAATTGCTTTCCCAGGCTGTTGTCCTGAAAAGCTCCGGAAATCAATTGGCAAACAGGCACTAATTAAAATATGTTGTTTAATGAAGAGTTTGTGAGTGGAGCTATTCGAGACAGCAATCCCAAAAAGGCCCATAAGCAAATACCTGAGCCAGATCCTGATCATCACCATCCCATTTCTCAATTGCCTGAAGCAAATATTTAGTAGCGGCTGGGTAGAATTTCCTCCTCAGCATTACAGCGCCAAGTTCAAAAAGCTCTGTTGCACTAGCATCACCGCTCCTTACTTGTTCCTGAGATTAAAGAAAAATAGCAAAATTATAATTGATCATAAGACTCATTCACAAAACAAGTAGATGTCATAGGTAACAATCTGTTACCTGCAATTCCTTAGCAGAAAGGTCAAGCTCTCTACGAACAAGGACTTGGCGAATTACGAAAAAGGTTCCAACCCCAAGTAAACCTAGTAGTAACAGCAAATAAGACAGTTGGATTCCCAATTCAAATAGTGCGCCAACTTCATAAAGCTCGTTTATCTTGGTGTATTCATTCGCCTGCGCCTCTTGTGTGTAAATTAACAATGGGATTTGTCCATACGAGAATGCTGATACCCATATTAATAGCCTTCTCATGTGGACATCATCTTCACTCTTCAATAGGCTTCTCGAGAAATCTGTAGGCAAAATATGGATATTAGGTAGATAATTCACATAACAAAAAAGAATATTTAGGGATAAGGCTAATAGTTATGAAATGTAGCAGTTTAAGATAGATTAATCGTGAATTGTTATCACAGTAGTTTAAACGAGAATATAACAATGCTCAAACTATTAAACATAAAAAATAAAAACATAAGAATTTTATTGATATTGTTCAACCTAAAATTCTGAGTCAAATACTTTGACATGTTAGATTTAAGTGATTTTTTTTTACTTCACTTGACTGAATGTTTTAAGTAGTATATCATCAAACAAGCAAAAAACTACTAAGCAGTAATATGGTCAAGTGCTGAATCGAGTTTATAAAGTAAAAGTTATCGCAACATAATAGCAGAAACTCATTTTAAACTTCCCTGTGAAACTTGATATGACGATAATAACAAATATGTTGTACTCCCAGTATCGAAAGTAGGGCACAAAGCGATTTCGAAACCTTACAAAGTACTGATTTTGAATATAAACCTCTTCAATCCTCAATTATCAAAATACAGAAATATAAGGATATAACAGATGATAGCAGAGAAAGTACTAGAATATCCAATTTTATGATTGTGATGGATAGTTGCACCCGCGGAATGGGTAAAGGAGAATTTAGGATCAAAATTGAGGACTCGGCCTCATTATATCCAATTATTATTGCAGATATAAATAATGCTCAGATTGATGCCATGATTTATATCATTTCGACGTGCAAAGGACAAAATGGAAACAACTACCGTACGTGCATGCAAAATAATAAAACATACATGTGCTTACATGTTATCCAAGAAACAGATGAAATTACAGTCATTGCATCACAAAGCTTAGGAGTTAGGACTTTCAAATCACATGAGCAATCAACTGGAAAAAAAAATCTAAAAATGGGATATGATAGATAGCAGGCTAGCAGCTTCTCATCCTTGAGCATATGGCTTTATTAAGTGTAGCAAAATGGCTTAAATCAAACCAAATTATTGACCATGTAAGTCATGCCAGAATCAAGAACAAATACTAGAAGGTAACATGATGATATTGGACCTCATATACTCAAACCTGTAAAATATGTTGCATCTATGAACTCCTACATTTACTATGAATACAGATATTATAGCCACCATAAATTAGAAAAACAAGAGAAACAGGAAATTACGCTCGCATTTTGTTGCTTCATGTGATCCTATCTCCAATCCCCTTTGAAATATCTGCCTTCATCCACAGTGCAAACCAAAATGAGTAAAATAAAATGATAGAAAAATTCTTTGAAGAGGCTCATATCAGTAAGAAGCAAATCTTTAATTAAAATGTAGTATATGAAAGGAACATTGTAAACTAGTTTCTTTTCAAACATGGTTATCATGCAAAAGTTGAAAATCTATGTTTGCTATGTTACCCATGACTTACCCTGCTTTTGGATGCATATATTCACAACATTGCTACATAGGGCAATTTAGTGAAACATGTTAGTTTCACTAAAAAGCACATCCAAAATAATAGCTGGATATATGCTCAGCAATTGTATCAAAAGTAACATGCTTTAGGTAGCAACATCATACTCAATTCTTGGCTCTTGTCCATAGTGATGGAATTCCTAGCAATCCTAAATCATAAGTCACATAACACATTGTTTACTTGTTTCAAGCATGACCCTCACGAGTCAATTTCAAGGCGAAAACTGTTCGATGGTTTACACAATCCATGAGATTATGTACCAATATTTGGTTTACCAGCGAATAGTTAGAAACTGTCTCACTTGCTTATCTTGAAGACAGGCCTTTGTTGAACTCTCCCTTGTCTTGAGTTTCTCAAGTATAATGTTTTCCCTTACCTTTTGTTGTCTTTTGGTCTACAAACCCAGTAGCTATAGCAATAGAGTTTACTTAACAAAAACAGCATATTTCTGACATTCTGTTTCTGTACATGAAAGACAGTAAATTGTAAATTTAACAGTCTAGTATAGCTTAACGGACTGCAGTTTTTTCCCATTAAGGTGTTGACAAGGAGAAGAAGGATAGTACATTTGAAGGGTATGAGTTAAATCTCTTTTACTGAGAAATCATTGAAGTTCTCCTGTAAGCATTAATGTACTGTCGTTTGGGTATCATGGCTTCCAACTCCTATTTCGGGATATTAGACGAACACTGGGCAGGATTTTAGGTTTGACATTGCTACCAAATACCCATGTTGATATTTTGCACAGGTTTGCTTAGTGTCAAAAGCAAGCACATGTGTTGACAAAATAAAGACAATACAGGATTTAAGAGTAAAAGAGTAAACAGTATATTCTTTAATACATTATCAGAAAAGAAACCATGTGTTGATATTTTTCACGTTAGAATTTAGCAGAGACTAGCAAAATGATTGTCTGAGCACATACCTGCAAATTGAGAGATCTTGTCACATCCAGTCCATATCCTGATCTTAAGGTAGTCAAATTTGGTGTACTACAATGATGAAAAAGTTCCTGGGAGTGAACTTAAGTATTAAAGAATGATCAACAATTTAGAAAACAATCCAGTAACAAAGAAACTGTTTATACAAGACATCTTAAAAGCAAGTACTATGACAGTTCACTATATATAAAAATTACGATCGTAGTGGAATTCTTACAGCTTAATGAACTGTTAATACATAAATTCCGAGATCTCAGATTCAAATCATGGAAGGTGGGCAGAAATTTTGATGAAGCATGTCATGTTGCCAAAAGTAAAGTCCTAATTGTAGAAAAAAAGGTATGCGATCGAAAGACAAAATCATGAGATTGGCAGCCAAGACATGTTGGAAGCAAAGTATGGCCACTTTATTACCAAGTTTCTTTTCCTTAGAAGCTACTTTCTTCGTCGTACTAGATCCCTATTAAAGCTGAGTATCATCTCATGCACAACACTCTTCTAATTTTTCTGGTCACTGGAGGATATTAGTGTCCAACATGCTGATACAAAGGCTACAGAGAACAGTATGACACAGCGTTCTTGATGAACACAGAGAACAGTGTCAAGAATGATTTTTTTTTTTCCTGTATCACATTACCAACATATATTGGCAAAAACACTTTGTTTTCCTTCAATTTAAATTGATCATCCAACTGACTGATAACAAATACTTCGTAGAGCCTTTTACAAGACTAGTCTTTCAAGTTCTGATGAGTTCATGCTAACTAATTTGAGGGCGGATATCCCATCCAGAGGGGTAGCAAGAGGTCCGAAATGAAAAATTTAGCTTCTTAATTTCTAGTGTGTGAAATATAAGCATTAAAAGTGTCTAGATCAAATGAAGCTTCCCTTAGGAAAAAAAAAATTGGTAACCTGTTCAAAATGTTAAATTTTTATCATAATTTTCAAATTGAAGATTCATGTATTTTATTCCCAGGGAGCCCAATATGTTAGGAAAAGGATGCTGGTTGTTTATACTAATTTACAAAGGAAAACAATGACAGGTAGCAAAAAAAAAAGTTGTTTACAACAACCAATCAGAAAGATAAATCGAACATTATAAATATCATAATCATAACTCAACCAACAATCGATAAAATTGGAATCGGATATATTACAGCAATAAAAAGTGAATAAAACAGTAATAAAGGGTAAGAAGTGGAATCCTTACCCGAGAAGAAAGTCTGAAAGGTCTAAATTTGAAAGATGCAAGTGGGAGGAGAGATTGAGAATTGGTGTAAAGGGTCATGGTAGTTGTTTGAAGTAGCATATTGTTCGTCAACTGCAGAGCTGTGAAGATAGAGAGTACACTTCAATGGTACCGAGGTCGTCTATAGGGATTTGAATGTTACGAATACGATCTCTACCAAGATAAAGTCAAGCTTCTTCTTCACTCTCCACCCAGACTCATATTCACAGTGAGGTGAAGTGAAGATAAGGACGCGTTTGGATATACGAATACGCAGCGCACTGTTTCTTATCCCTCTTTCAATTAATTTATTAATCTAACCCAATATAATATAAAACCAGGAGTCTTCGTCTTTCTAATTTTATAAAGAGCTAAGCTGTAAATTACAGAGAAAATTCCCTAACTATTATTTATTTATATATATAATCAAGCTCATTGAATAAGAATATATAAGTAGTAGAGTTAATTGAAGCCCGCCGCAAATAATTTAAGAAATCATCTTTCATTTTTTTAGATAAAATGAAACTGGTAAAATTTGAGGTAAAAGCATCTTAAATATTTTGGTTACCAAATACTATTTTTACGGCAGAATATGAACCTATTGAATCAGAGTAGAAATTATTATAACTCGAATATGGTTACTAAACTGGTAGATTCTATTGTAATTTTGTCAAAAAATAAAGTACTTTACCTTCTATCATTATTGAATCAATGATGTGAAAATTGATCCAATGAAGATAAAAAATAAAATAAAATTTACTTTGTTAAGAACAAAATCACTGTAACCTATACTAAACAAACACCTTCAATTTCCTCAAAAAAAAAAAAAAACAAACACCTTCAATTATTCAAGTTAGATTCGACAAAATGGAAAAATTAAGAAAATTGGCTTCAAAATTCAGTTTTAGATGGTATTATTACCTTCGGTTTCACATTTATAAAAGTTAGTTGTTATAGCTATATCCGTTGGATAAATGAAAATAACAACTTAAGCGTAGTAACCCAATTAAACTAAACTGATTTGTTGCTTACATGATAGTTCGAGACTGAATTTTGAGGATCTTTTTCCCACATAAATAAGAATGATAGAATTACCCAAATGAATTAAAGTTCATTTTAAACTTTAAAGAATATTGATCCAATTAGATATAAGCAATCTATAATCATACCGAATATTAAATCAGTAAAGTTATTTTAATATGGTGTTTCCAATTCACCACTAGTATAAATATTGGTTGTACCATTCTTAAAAAATGTAAATATATATTAATAAGAAAAATAATATTAATATATTTATTACATAAGTATTTAAAAATATGTTTATAAACTTACTGGGCTAAGTTCAATTGGTACATCAAGCAGGAATGATGAATGATCAAACCTTAGTTATTTGAGTTCCATTTTTATAACAATATATTTACTGGAATTAATCGTATTTTTCTTTTATATATTTCTAATTTAAATAAAACATACCGAAACGAACGGTCATGAACAGTGTTACCTACGTAGTATGTTATGAATGAATAACGAACGCTACGGCCAATTTAAAATCCTCTTTTCAGTCACAACGACTTTTTGGGACGGCAGTTTCCGTGAGCTTCACAAAGAGATGTAAAACTGGAGAGTATAAATAGTTGACCTTCTTGAGATAAACTAAAATTTCAAACTTTGTTTTTAAAAAGAAGCGCAGACGAAAAACTGAAGCAACTTATCTATGTAGCTTAATAATATAATTAAACTAGGGTATTACTATATACCGTCCAGTATTACTTCGCGCCGCCCGTATTTTTTCCTATACATACCAAATACACCCTTAATTAATTTTTTTAAAATAAAAAAAATTAAAAAAAAAATTTGACGTGGCACGGGCGGACAAGATTTCCGCCAGTGCTACAGCACAAGCGGACTAGCTGTTCGCTTGTGCCTGAACACAAGCGGACTAGCTGTCCGCTTGTGACAGTGCATAAGCGGACAGAGAGTCCGCTTATACACGGCACAAGCGGTCTTGTCCGCCCGTACCCGGTCCACTTGTGTTTTTTAAATTTTTTTTAATTTTAATTTTAAAAAATTAATATTAATTTAAATAATTAGAATAAAAAAAATGTGTTGACAAGGTACTGTTCATGAGATATGAACATGAGACCGAGAGGAGATGAGATATGAACACTTGCACACACTCACTAAACTTGAGACCGAGAGGAGATAGTTGGTGAGCCAAGGGTTATATTCGTATATGGTTGACTAAACATAATGCGGGTTGGATTTTCTTAAGATGGACCGAGAGGTGAATTAAGAAAATTCGATCTAGAAACTAAGTGAGACCGAGAGGAGATCTTAGGGAGGATAGGTCAAGAGACCTTGGGTACTGAAATTGTTAAAAGGAAAGAACTTACATATAGATCGAAGGACTTAGGTTGCTGGATGGGGAAGGGCTTGGTGCTCTTAATTATTGTTCTGTAAATTTTATATACCAAACTCTTATTTAATTTCTGTCATTGTATATTTTTGCAAACACTCACAACCACCTCAAGCGATAGAGAAATTTATTTTACAGCAAACTCTTAGCCCGATTACTAGGGAAATACTTAAAATCTTTTCACTTACTCCCTGTGGATACGACCTTGTTCTTGCCATCACTACACATGACCCTAGTTGTGAATACTCGATTTTTCAGCTCGGGAATTGAGTCGAAAAAATTGCAAATCAGTCCTTAAAAATAATTTAAATGCATTTTTGAAGGCCTAAACGGCCGAATTAGGCTCCGATAGGGTGGGGGTAGAGGCATAAGCGTCTAGCGTTGACCGTCGGACCATTTTGACTCAGAAAACTCTACTCTTTTATGAAAATCCGAAGAGTAGAAATTCAGCAATCTAAAACTCGACCCGCTTTGCAAATAAGCAAACCAGCTTCGGTAAAAGTCTCCGGAAGTATGTCAATATACCACTCTAAATGTACGAAACGGAACGAGGATCGCGGAGGTGGTCCCGGAATCTCAATCGGAGGTCCAGAACTCCCGAAAAATCCAAAAAACCCGGACCGGTAGAGCAGGCCCGCGCGTGCGCCAGCCTGCGCACATTGTGCGCAAGGCTGCGCACAGTGTGCGCAAGCCTGCGTACATTGTGCGCAAGGTTGCGCACATTGTGCGCAAGGCTGCGCACAGTGTGCGCAAGCTTGCGCGCGCCGAAACCCTAATTCGTCCCCCAGGTCTTTTTCGCCTATAAATAGGCCTTCCCAACTCAGTTTTCGGGGCCCCTAATCTGATCGGTGAATCATCTTTCTCCCTCCCAAGTCCTTTATTCGATCTTTTCGAAGCTTTCTGTCGAACCCCTTTCGAGTCATTTAATTTTATAATTAAGTGTTGCCCGATTAAATTAAACTTTAACTTTAATTAAAATTGGACCGTGACTCTGGATTTGCGAAGTGGACACAAGGTTGACAAGGTATAGTAAAGCTTTCTTCTCTTTCATACTTTCTCTTCATCTCAAGTTCCTAAGGAACATTCTTTGCATTCATGCATTCTATTCATCTTTGTTCCTAAAGGAACATTCTTTAACTAAAAATGGTCAACTAAGGGAATCCTAAAATGGGTTTAATTAATCAATCACTCAACTTTTTAGCTTAAAGCCTTTCAATTTTGACATAAAGTCAATCAATCTTTTCCCCAGCTTTAACCAATCAACCTTTTTGGCTTAAAGCCTTTCAATTTTTGACATAAAGTTACATCTTTTTCAATCAATCAATCCTTTTGGCTTAAAGCCACTCAAGCTTTTGACTCAAAATCATCCTTTTTCCAATCAAACATCAAAATTGATTTAAAATCATGCATAAGCTTTCCAAAGAAGCATCAATCAATCAATCTTTGGCCTAAAGCCAAATCAACTT
>CAOJBI012612650.1:0-15685 GCA_948277035.1 Euphorbia corollata
TATTAATAATTAATATTAATAATAATATCATTATTAATATTAATTAATAATATTATTAATTATTAATCATTAATATTATTAATAATTAATATTATTGATAATAATAATAATAATTAATATTATTAATAATGAATATTAATAATATTAATTAATATTGAAATTGGAAACTGAAACTAAACTGAAACTGAACTGAAACTGAACTAAACTTAATTGGACTGAACTGAACAGAACAGAAAATAAGTTGAAAAGAACAGAGCCTTATTCTCCAGTAACAATAAATCAACAGTGGCACACAAAGAGACAGTTATTTCAAACAGTTTTATTTATATTCCTACGACAAATGGTGCGGTATTAATCTAAACCACCAATTCTTCTTTAAAATCAATCAATATCACTTTCCACGAAAGTGATCCTTCTACTCTGGGTTAGGTACCCAAATATGCAAGCATCAGAAACAAATTTTGGACCAAAATACAACTGATCAAATTAATCAAAAGAGTTATTAAATCCTTTTCCCGAAGATAAATCAGCTAACAAAAAATATAGGCCAAATGCATCATTACCCTCTTAACTTGGCAACAAAATCTGGATGCCACCCAACTTGCAAAAGGACCAGATACCCCCTTAACTTGGAAAAAACGAACCACTCTCCCCCTTAACGCCGCGTGTCAAGGATGATTGGTTTGATTTTTCAAAGATGCCATGTATCTGATTTCGCATTGAGGGGGGAAACTGATGCATTATTGCCAAGTTGGGGGAGATAACGGGACCTTTTGCAAGGTTGGGGTGACATCTGGAGTTTAAAGCCAAATATAGGGGGTAATGATGCATTTGGCTAAAAATATATGATTAAAACACAAAACTCAAAACAGGTCCCTCTACTGATTCCAATCAACTTTAGGAACCATTCATAATCAATTATACCTTCATCTGCAATTCTTCATTTGCCTACACCAAGGAATCCATATGCGAAAAGGAAAATAAATCGATTATTTAGTTCGTTTCCTTAGCTGAATCATATCATTCCAACCGAAAATTTTAAATTATCAAAATAGGATCTACCTAGTTGTGTCTACACATAATCAACTGATACTGTTTCCTACATATAAAGAAATTGTATATGCAGAGCAAGAGCCATTGGCAATAGAACATAAAGTAAGACCTAAAAAGCCAAAGATAAGGGCAGCATTCACCCAATGAAAGCCAAAGATTGCTTATGTGCTCTTAGAGCATAAAGTAAGACCTAAAAAGCCAAAGATAATAAGGGTTTTAACAAACTACATTAATTTTCAGAACATGAAAACGTATCGGTGTAATAGTGAATAACGTTGTCGAGGAAGTTTCATGATTTAGTTACTCCCTCTCGAAGATTGTTGAAGACTTGCTTCACCAATCAGGTAGGTAGCAAGTAATGACCAATCTGGTACAAAATACTGTTTTAACACTTCACCTGCCTCTGGACAGCTCCATTGTATTTATATGAATATGAAAAGCTAAAAGTTAAAGCATAAATGGAACCTCGATAGTGAAAAGAATGAGTTGACCTCGAGTAAAACTTTAGATACAAAAAGGATTAATGCAAACTAAAAACATAAAAGATCAATCTTAAGACCGAAGTCACAAAAAATATATATGGTATCGCTTTACCAACTCTGCTTTATTTCCTTCTCTCTGCGTAATTGTGCTTGTCTATGCCAAAGCTGAACATTAATCAAGCAATGGAGTTAACGAATTCTGCATTGCACATCCAAATAGTAAAAAAAGAATATACTAGAACAATTTCAGACACAAATCGGAAAATTCAATGACACACCTTTAGGATTCCTTTTCTTAGTAAGATCTTCTTCATATCTGTATTAGGTTGCACTTCCTCTACGGCAGTATTATTATTTCCCTGAAATACAGCGGAAAGATAAACCTTATTGGAAACTGTTCCTGCAAATCTGACAAGCCAACTGCAATACACCAAATTCAACAAGTTTAGAGGATCTTTAAATAGGAATATTCAGAGTAATTTGAGGGCCTTATAAGTATACGCTTATGTTTAGAATTTATAAAGAGATTATTGTACTTGCTCCAATAATAACATGTAAGTTGAAAAGACCTAAAATATCAAGATGGGTACATCACCAAGCACGGCTTTAAAAACAATATCATATCCTGTTATTGCATTTAGAAGGATATTAAAAGCATCCTCACTTCTGCAGAACATAAAAGCAAATTCTTAGAGACAACCTTAATATGACAGAATAAAATTTAGAAAGAGGTAACAATATAAGCTTTCTTTTTCTGGAAGACTGCCAAGGTCGATAATGTCAAGAGGAGGAGGACAAATATTGAAAGCAGCAGGCCAAACATCAACCCTCGAAAGCACGCTGCAAGTCCATCCAATCTTCCCATACTTTCATGTGAAATGCTAATGCTTCCTTTGTAAGTCTGTTCAATGATCGAGAAAGGGAAAAAAATAGCAATTATAAGCTACATATTACAAATCTTCAACGAAGTAGAAAAATAGAAGAACATACACATTGTTTCCTCTAACTGCCATTTTGATTTGTAGCGTCAATAGTACAATCCCCTTTTTATTGCAAATTTTCTTGTTAACAAGGGTAGGTTTTAGTTTCCGCTTCCATGCCAGCAGTGTATGCATAGCACGTGCACCAACACAAAGAACAAGGATTCCTATTATATAACTGAAGTTTACAAAAACTATGTGATTCTAGTACATATTCTTTCAATTTATGAGGATACTAGAAATGAAAAACAGCACACCATCACCGAAAAATTAATGTAAAATAATACATGAATCTGATCATGTTTCGTTATTTAAACCGAATATCCACTATTTTTCTAGCATTCATGAGTTTCCACTATACTAATAACTCCAACAATCAGGATGATTATACTTATATCTTCTTATATACTAACCCACATCATATTCAAATTATAATTCCTACAAAACAATACTTGGATAGTATACAGAGAAAAACAAACATATATAAACAAAACCTGCAAGTACTACATGAGAACAAAAGGAGTCCCCAATACAAATCATAATAAAATCCTTATTGAAAAAATAAAAAAATAGTAAACATAAGGAGATCTATACATGTGATGCTGGAGTTAGATAATTCACTTATTTGTTTATATGAGTTATTAAATGTTGCAAGTTGAGTCTTTGAATTTTAATTCTAAAACATTAGGTATTATGGCAGATTTTGTAATTGTTATTTGAGGCTGAGTATCCAATTAGTTGTAGAAATCTAAGTTAGTTTTGCTATTAGTCTTGTTAATTAGCTGTCCACTATAGCCGTTATAAGTGATTTATATTAGGAGAGAATTGTGTGGAGAAAAGAATTCTCATATCTCTCTCTAATATCCATGCTCTCTCAATTTTCCTCTAAGTCTCACCTAAACTCCTCTCCCCTGCCTCCCAATTATCTCAGTTTTCTACGATTTATTCAGAGATCATGCAAGTCAGGAAATCTGACATGATGCTGAAGGCACACACTTGCAGACTGACTCTTTACTAAATATATTACAAGTTTACAACTACTTGGACACGGTAAGCACCAAGTATAGGTAGAAACAGAAAACTCACCTTCGTAGACATTATCATAAAATCAACAAACGTGCATGATCTGCCAGAATGAATAAAAAAAAAAGATTGATTTTCACAGGAAGTTAGCAGCAATACAACATAGAATCCAAGAAAAAACCTAGAAAAAGCATATATAAATAATGTGTTACAAAGTATTTTCACCCCAACCTAACCTCATCCTATTGAAAAATCGATATCAAGAATAAAATTCCCACAATAATAGTAAAACAAATGTAAAACAATGAAACCGCTATCAATGCCAATTTGATAAGTCTTTCCTATGTGGAAAACATAGTACCTGACATTCGGTTCCTATAACAGCAAATGACAAAACTGAGAAATACTCAAACTGTCACAGTTTCAATATAGTAGCCACGATCCACATAAAATCTCCAATAAATAGGTAACTGCTATCTGAACACAGTCAATAAAATTTCAACAAATAAGTGACTCAAATTCAATTACATGAAAACAATTAAGATGAATAAGTTAACAAAATACCAGATCATTTGACAGCTGTGGCTGACACCGAAAAAGGATATTTTGCATGTAAAGAAATTAAAAAGCTCAATTACGGAATACTCTTAATTTAAAAAACTCGTGCTTGTAAAATGGCATATAGCACTAAAGTAAAAGAAACAAATTCTATCAAGATGAACTTCCAATTAGCCACAAAATCAATAATAAAACGATTTAATTGAAAAGGTGTAAACAGAATTATGCACAGAAACTTTATATATAACAGAAACTGATAGTTGAATTTTCCAAATGCAATATGTAGACTATCAATACTCGAGATAATTAGTGGAGATTAGATGAGCATCAGATATACATATCCACAAAGTAATTTAAATATTATCAAAACTAATACAGAAGTAGCGGAGCAATAGCTATTGGCAATAGAACATAAAATAAGACAAGCAAAAGGCAGAGATAAGAGAAGCACTCACCCAATGAAACATCTTATAGCTTCCATAAGGATATCTTCTTCAAATGGGACTCCATTGCTACCCCAGACCGGTTAATTCCCTCGAACAATACAAAAATTCAACAACAAATAGAAAAATAAATAAGGCATATAACAACAAATAAAAAAGTGCATTAACACATGGGTTTCAACAAACTAAATAGTTCTGAAAATGAAACAACTTACCAATGTAAAAGGGTTGTCAAGGAAGTGACATGATGTAACTACTCCAGCTAGCATCATTAGTATCACTTCTCTATCATTCTGCCTTGACCAACTTTATTTTTTCCCTTCTCTCTGTGTAATTGTGGTTGTCTATGCCAAAGCCGATGCAATAATTTTGGATAGGGCTTGCGCAGTTCGGAATTTGTCCATGAGAAAACATACAAGAATAATCTAAGATACAAAAACAGAAATTTAGTGAGACGCCTTCAGGATTGTTTTTCCTGGTAAAGGTTGCCCTTCCTCTGCACCAAAATGACCGTCAAACTGAAGATATGAAAAGAATGGATTTTTCCCCTGATATACAGCTCAAAGATAAACCTTATTGGAAATCATTCCTGCAAATCAGCCAAGCCAAGTTCAATACCTATATTCAGAGAAATTCTAGGCCCTTATAAGTCTATGCATATGTTTTGATCTTAAAAAGAGATGAATGTACTTACTACAGTTGAAGAGAGCTAATTATCAAAACATAAACAACACCAAGCACGGTTTTAAGCACAATATCTTTTCTTGTTACAACATTTAAAAGGCTGTTTAAAAGAATCCTCATTTCTGCAGTACACAACAGCAAATTCTTAGAGACAACCTTGGTATGAAAAGAATAAAATTTAAGAGGTAAAAATATAACCTTTCATTTTCTGGAAGAATGTAAAATAAAGCTAAAATAGCAGGCAATTACTGTGATGTACTAGGCAATAGTTCACTGGAAGTGCCACTAGCAGCAATACTAAACTGCAAAAAGAAGCAAAAAAACCTACCGATGAAAAAAATTGCAAGTAAATATTCCAAATGAGCAATTTATCATTCATAAAGTCATGCATATAAAGTCACGAAAGCATTCGGTTTTGGAAGCACATAGTGCAGCAGCCTCAATATACTTTAAAAAAAAACAATAAGACCTTTGGCAGAACTTATTGCAGCAGCCTTGATCCCATCGGCTGTACCTTTCTCTTCATTCTTACCTGGAGGCATGATCTAAAACCCAAAGCTCTACAATCTCAAAATAGAAAACAATGACAAAAGCTGTAATTCCACCCTCCAATCAGAATCTTTTAATCAGCCTAAATATCTGCAATAACTTAGTTGACAATAAAGTCTTTATAACTAAATATCAAGACAGACGCATCACCATGCACAGCTTCATGCACAATATCATTTCCTGTTATAACATTTAGAAGGCTATTGAGAGAATCCTCACTTCTGCACCACACAAAAGCAAATTCTTAAAGACAACCGTAATTTTAAAAGAATAAAATGAAAGAAAGAAGTAAAAATATGGCCTTTCATATCTGGAAGAATGTAAAGGTCAATGATGGCAGCAGGAGGAGGACAAATGTAGAAAGCATCAGGCCAAACATCTTTCCTCGAAAGCACTTGAGCATCACAATACACCAATAGTAGCTTAAAAGCATCATAAACTTGTACACTTTCTATGATTGACAAGTATGTTAGATATCAATCCACTCTACCCATAAGTTCATGTGCAATGCTAATACTTCCACTCTCCGTCATTCAAATAAAAGAAATTGTAAAAATGACAAGCAGTTACAAGCTAGACATCACGAATCTTCAACGTAGAAAAATAATTTGAACAGACACATAGTTACCTCCAAACTGGATGAGTAAATAGTCCATACCTCACACTACCATTGTGATTTTCAGCTTTTGTAGCAAACTCCCCATTTTATTGCAATTTTTCTTTTGGACACTCGTACGTTTCCGTTGCTGCCCACTATTTGGGCTTCGAAAAAACCTATGCTTCTTCCGTTTCATCTCCTTCTAATTCAAATTCCGTTGCCTTCTACACTTACAGTGAACAACCATATTTGTCTCCAGTTATACAAGGAAGAAGCATACGCTATCTCAATATTGTAGCCAGTTCACCGGCTGAGAAGTTGTATCAATATATACTTTATGGAATTGAAAAAGGAAGTTTGCATCAGTTATCTGCTCTGTGGTGCTCAAATCTAGCAATATTGTTGTTTGATTTGACTGAACATTCTTTACTCGTAGAAAAAGTCCTAACTGCAACAGAACTAAGCATTTTGTATGACAGATCCTTGTTCAGTTTCTGATGGAGAAACATGAATTAGCATAACAAAAGTAATAAGAAGAATGTGAGTCCAAAATGTGGCACTGAACACAAATTAAGAAGAATGTTCAGTAGCGATGTAAAATAAAGCTAAAACAGCAAGCAATTATTTTGATGTACTATGCAATAGTTCAACTACTTAAACCAAAAGTACCACTTGCAGCAATACTAAATTGCGAAACATATGGATAAAGTCAAATGAAGTATCAACGAAATCCTACCAAGTGTAAATGAATGCAAGTGAAAAAAATAAAGCAATTTATATAGATAGAGTCAGGGCAGAATAAGTGGTAACAATAAAAAGGGCATAAAATTCTCACAAGTCAAGATTTTCTAAAACAACTCACAAAAAAAACATATATCAGCTACAGATTAGGGGTGGATATGGGACATGTAGCATAATGTTTGAGCAGAACTTAGTGCAGCAGCCTTGATCCTCTCAGTTGTACCTTTCACTTCCTTCTTACCTGGCATGATATAAAATCAAAATCTCCACAATCTCAAACTACAAAAGCTGTAATTCCACCCTGCAATCAAAATATTTTTAGCCAGCATAAAATATATGCGATAACTTAGTTAGCAATATAGTCTGATAACAATAAACCATAAAAACAATAACTCATAAAAGCTCTGGTTGATTCAATAACAAAGTCAGCACCAGCTTCACACCATGGAATTTCCTCAGTGTTCCTACAATTAAACAATACAAAGAAAAGATCAATCCCAACTCAGAAAATAGATAAAAAAAAAAACAAATTAATTAGCTGTTAAATGATGAACGGGCCATGAATACCTGATTTTGGAAACAGTGACTGGCTGCTCGCCAAAGAGAAAAGTCTTCTCATCATTAATCTATAAATCAGCCTGCATGATCTGTATCACACTTGAACATATATGTCTGTAGTTCCAAGTACAGCCATTGTTTATATATCCAATCACTCATACAAATCAACAATAAAATTCATTCTCAACAAAGATTACGATATATTCAGTAGAAATGAAGGAATCATTAATGGCTATGAGTTCAATATCGTTCCTCTAGAGTTCCTCTAGCAACCAAACGACTGATCATACCAAACCCTAGAAAAATTAAAACCCTAATTCAAACCACAATTCATCTAAACAAATCCAATAACCAAAGTTGAAAACCAGATTAGAAAACATACCATTGATATCGAAATTAATCTTGTCCTCAGCTGCTAAACAAAAGATCAAAACAGCACACAATCAAAGGACAAAAAAAAAAGCAAAAAACTGATAATAAGTAATCAAATAGTAATACCCATTTGAAATTGAAATTGATATATAAGGGTATTGTGAATTCCTTCAATTGTCGGAATGGCCACACCATTGCGAATTCCCTCGACGAGAGAAACTAACTAAGAATGATACATAAAAGAGAGCAACTGCACAAGGAATTCAAGCTACATATTCTTAATATCCAATACAAAAAAAACGACATCGATAAAGAAAACAGACAAGAAAAAAAAACTTACAGTGGCAGCAATAAGACAGCCACGATATACTTAAAGGGTATTGCGAATTCCCTCAATTGTAAGAATTGTCACACCATTGCGATTCCCTCGATGGTTGCTTTTAAAACTGTGTGAATTCGTAGATAACAGATTTGAGAGGTATAAATTGAGATTGCAAGAGGGGGCTCATGTGATTATCTAACGTTAAGACGAAATGGTATTATCACACCATTTCATGTGATTATATAACAATAAGACGAAATGCTATTATATAACATTAACCCTAAAACAGACAAGAAAAGAAAAACTTACAGTGGCAGCAATAAGACAACCATGATATACTTAAAGGGTATTGTGAATTCCCTCAATTGTAAGAATTGTCACACCATTGTGATTCCGATGGTTGCTTTTAAAACTATGTGAATTCGCAGATAACAGATTTGAGAGGTATAAACTGAAATTGCAAGAGGGGGCTCATGTGATTATATAACATCAAGACGAAATGTGGATATAAAAAAATTAACACCTTATTTACTTCTATATATTATGGAAATTGAATGCCTTTGGATTTTGCCCATCTGCAGAAAACCTCACCAGCAAAGAACCTAGAAACCATGTGTAATGAATGCTCAATGAGGAAATTAGAGTATAGGTGGCATTTTATTGAAAGAACACCCATTATATCTCAGATGGATAAAGAAATTTTTGAGAGGCAAGAACCTTATATTTAGAGCCACCCTAAAATCAAACTCATGACATGTAAAACATTTCGTTGGTCCCATCAATTACTATAGGCCTGGTGAAATAGAGCTCTCGAAACCAACTGGAACGGCCAATTTCATGCAAATGAAATTAATGAAAAATGCATAATTACAAGATTCAAATAAAATCAACCTGAGAAACATACTCTGTAATCAACTATTAAGTGATGAACATGCCATAAATACCTGATTTTGAAAACAGTGACTGGCTTCTCACCGAAGAGAAAAGTCTTCTCATCTTTCATCATTGAATTAGAGTGCTTCCCTTAGTATATGTCTGCGGTTCCATATACAAACAACATCCATTTTTTTATCAAATCACTCACACAAACTCCAAAAGCAAGATTTATCCGCAACAAAGAATACCGTATATTCATTAGAAATGAAGGGGTCGTTAACAGCAATGAGTTCAATGTCATTCCGCTGAAGTGCCACTCTAGCAACCAAACGACCAGTCCTTCCAAACCGTAGAAAAAATAAAAAAAATTAAAACCCTTAATCCAAACCACAATTCATTTAAGTAAAACCCAATAACCGAAAATGAAATCCGGACCAGAAAACTTATCATGGCTACTGATCTTAATCTTTCAGTCTCCAGCTGCAACAAACAAAATCAAATCAGCACCCAATACACAGAAAAAAACTATCAAAAAGGAGATAAAACAGAATTGCCCATTTGAAATTGAAATCACTACATAATTAAGGGTGTTGTGAATTCCATCAATCCTTAGAATTGCCGCACCATTGCGAATTCCATCGATGAGAGAAACTTGCAAAGCCCACCACATAAACTCCCTAACATAGCGAGCAAATGCACCAGAAATTCAAGAACCAACTCGCAATATCCAATACAAACAAAAAGCTACATCGACAAAAGAAAATAGAAGAGAAAAGAAAAACCTTACAGTGGCTACGAAGACACCGCCACAATATACTCGAGCTTTTTTGCGAATTCACTTAATCGTCGGAATTGTAGCATTATTCCGAATTTCCCCGATTGTTGCTTCTAAAAGGGTGTGAATTCGCAGACTCCTTATTCGACCGTAGAAGGTAGAAATTGACATTGCTAGAGGAGCGCGTGTACATATATAACATCAAGAGAAATGCAACGGTAGGATTTATTCAAAAAATTTTACCAGTGGATGTAAATATACCAACACTTCATTTGCCTCTTCTATAGATTCTGGACAATCAATGCCTTCAGATTTTGCCCATCTCCAGGCACCTTCACCTGCTAAGAACCTAGTTACCATGTTCAATGAGGAAATTTAAGTAAAGATAGCATTTTATTGAAGAAAAACACTCAATATATCTCGGATAAATAAATAAATTCTCGAGAGGCATCTAGCTTTGAGGAAACAAAAAGGAAATCATAATCTTCAATCAGATGCACAATGAGAAGAATTTTTTATGTAGACTTCATTGGAAAAAGGCTTTAAAGAATGTAATATGCAGTAGACGAAAATATATAATATTACATGAGAGATACTCGACCTAACAGTGAAGAGCGCATCATCATTTCCTTGGCCAACATGGTAGCAATCCGAACAGCATTTGAAACACCTGCTCAGTGACTAATGAAATATATATGCAGTTATCTCATGGAAAGTATGAAGCATAGTTCAATAATTACCATATATCATTATTCAGTAGAAATGAAGGGATGGTTAACCGCAACGAGTTCGATGTAGTTCCTCTGAACTGAGACTCTAGCAACCAAACGACAGATCCTTCCAAACACCAGAAGAAATAAAAAATAAAAAACCCTAATTAAAAACCACAGTTCATCTAAACAAACCCAATAACAAAAAATGAAACCCAGATCAAAAAACTTACCATTGATGCCGATCTTAATCTTCTGTCCCTAGCTCCAACAAATAAGATCAAATCAGAACACAATCAACCGTAAAAAAATGAACATAAAGGGAATCAAATAGCATTACCCATTTGAAATTGAAATCGATATATACTAAAGGATACTGTGAATTCCTTCAATCGTCGGAATAGCAACACCATTGTGAATTCCCTTGATGAGATTATTGAAGCAGGAACTGACTGGAACGGCCAATTTCATGCAAATGAAATTATTGAAAAATGCATGATTACAAGATTTACATAAATCAACCTTAGAAACATACTCTGTAATTAACTGTTAGGTGATAAACAGACCATGAATACCTGATTCCAAAAATAGTGACTGGCTTCTCGCAGAAGAGAACAGTTTTCTCATCTTTAATCTTCAAATCAGAGTGCTTCCACTGACCATAGTATCAGTACTGAAAGGTATATGTCTGCAGTTCCAAATACCAACAATGGATTATTTATCAAATCACTCACATAAAATCCAACAGTAAGATTAACAACAAAAAATATTACCATATATTCACTAGAAAAGAAGGGGTGGTTAACAGAGCCGAGTTTAATGGCATTCCCCTGAAGTGCGACTCTAGCAACCAAATGACCAGTCCTTCCAAACCCTAAAAAATTAAAACCCTTAATCCAAACCACAGTTCATCTAAGTAAACTCAATAACCGAAAATGAAACTCAGATCAGAAAACTTCCCACTGATACTGATATTAATCTTCTTGTCCCCGGCTGCAACAGAAAAGAACAAATCAGCACCCAATCAATAGAAAAAAAAACTAACAAATAGGGGATCAAATAGAATTACACATTTCAAAATGAAATCACTATATTGTTGTGAATTCCTTCAATTGTCGGAATTGCCACACCATTGCAAATTCCCTCGACGAGAGAAACTAACAAAGGCACCCACATAAAATCCCTAGTATAGCGACCAACTGCACCACAAATTCAAGAAACCAATTAGTATTATCCAGTACAAAAACAGCTACATCGACAAAGAAAACAGAAATGAAAAGAAAAAATTACAGTGGTTGCAATGACACCGCCAAAAAATACTTGAGGTTTTTCTAAAATTCATTCAATCATCGGAACTGTCACATTATTCTGTATTCCCTCGATTGTTGCTTCTAAAAGGGTATGAATTCGCAGACTCCCTATCCGACCGTTGAAGGTAGAAATTGAGTTTGCAAGAGGAGCGAATGTGCAATTATGAAATATCAAGAAGAAATGCAACCGGTAGGATTCATTGAAAAAAAAAATCAGTGGATGTAAATACACTTGCACCTTATTTGCTTCTTCTGAAGATCCTGGACAGTCAATACCTTCAGAGTTTGCCCATCTCCGGGCACCTTCACCTGCTAAAAACCTAGGGACCATGTGTAATGCTCAATGAGGAAAATAGAGTAAAGGTAGCCTTTTATGGGGAAAAAAACATCCATTATCTCAGATGAATAAAAGAATTCTCTACAAGCATCTAACTTTGAGAAAACAAAAAGGCAATCATTTCTTTAATCACATGCACAATGAGAAGAAACTTTTTCTATGTATAATTCATTGGACAAAAGGCTTTTAAGAATGTAATATGTAATAGACAAATAATATAATATTACATGGGAGATACTTGACCCAACAGTGAATAACACATCATCTGATCCTTGGCCAGGACGGTAGCAATCCAAACAGCATTTGGAACACCTGCTCTGTGACTAATGAAATATATGTTGAGTGATCTCATGGGAAGTATGAAGCATAGTTTAATTAATCAAAGAACAAATTAAATGACTCAAGTACCTGGAATTGTTCCTGCTGCTCCAAAGACCCCAATGTCACCGTCCATTGTGTTAGAGTCACATTCCACACCTACATCTTCTGTCCAATTTGAGCCTCTGCCTGCATTCATGGAGGGATCATCATGATTGAAAAAAATATTGGCATCACCTCATCTTCTTTTCGCTCACAGGAAAACAAAACTAGTACTAATCTGCATATAACATATATTTAGAGCCATCCTGAAATCAAACACAAAAGATAGATATGTAAAACATTCTGTTGGCCCCATCAATTACACTAGGCCGGGTGAAATAAAGCTTCCGAAGGTCCTATTTCATGAAGGAACTAAATAAAATGGTCAATTTCTTGCAAATGAAATTACAGAAAATGCATTGATTACAAGATTCACATAAAATCATCCTCTGTAACATACTCCGTTTTTTCACTATATTCAATATAAATAAGTAAATTGTATAGTAAATATCATTATATTCAGAATAAATAAGTTGCACAAAAAAAAAAGATCATCACAACTCAGAAAAGAGATCATATCCCCAAATCAACCAACTGTTAAGTGATGAACAGGCCATGAATGCCGAATTCCGAAAATAAAGACTTGTGTCTCGCCGAAGAGAATAGGCTTCTCATCTTTAATCTTCAAAATCAGAGTGCTTCAACTGACAATGAACAGTATAGTATCTAAATATTTAAGTCTGTAGTTCCAAGTACCAACAAAAACCATTGTTTATTTATCAAATCACTCACCCAAAGATTCACCCACAACAAAGATTACCATATATTCAGTAAAAATGATGGGATAGTTAACGGCAAAAGTGCAATGTCGTTCTGAAGTGCGACTCCAGCAACCAAGCGACAGATCCTTCAAACCCTAGAAAAAAATTGAAAATAAAAACCCTAATTAAAAACCACAGTTCATCTAAACAAATCCAATAACAAAAAATGAAACCTAGATAAAAAAAAATTATCATTCATACCGATCTTAATCTTCTTATCCCAGACTGCAATAAACAAGATCAAATCATAACACAATCAGCAGAAAAAAAACGAAGAAAAAGGGGGTCAAATAGCATTACCCATTTGAAATTGAAATCGATATATACTTAATAGTATTGTGCAATTCAATTGTCGGAATTGCCACACGAATGCCCTTGATGAGAGAAACTAATAAAGGTCGACACATAAAATCCCGAACATCGCAAGCGACTGCAGCAGAAATATAAGAAACTGATTCGTAATATCCAATACAAACAAAAAGCGACCACGATGACAAAAACAGAAAAGAAAAAACTTACAGTGGATGAGATGACACCGCCACAATATACTTGAAATTTGTATTGCGAATCCCCTCAATTGACGGAACTGTCACACCATTGCGAATCCCCTCGATATTTTTTTCTAAAAGGGAGTGAATTCGCAGACTCCAGATTCGACCGTTGAAGGTAGAAGTTGAAATCGCTAGAGGGGCGCATGTGCATATATAACATAGAGAAGAAATGCAACGGTCGGATTTTCAAAACAAAATAACCAGTCTGCAAGTCGGCTACCCTTACCGTCAAATGAAAGCGGTAGTAAAATTCTACATTTTCCCCTTTTTATTTTAATTATAAATTATATCGAAATATTCTTTATAACATAAGTAATACTTATTTCAAAATATTTTTAGAAAAAAAAACGAAATTAGAATTTGAATCAAAGGGACATCAGCTAATTTGTTAGAGTTTGAATTTGTATTTTGGGATTTGGATCACTTAATAATAATAATAATTAATAAATCTTTAATAGAAGTTATTGTTGTATTATTTCAGTATTTTATGTTTAGTCTAAAGATTTGATTAAAAACGTGTATTTAAGACTTTTGTTTCTAAAGCAATATATTTTATTTTATGAGGCTGCAAAAATAGTTAAAATGGATTTAAGTTTTATGTAATGACAGAGCATTTTTCTTTATTTGAGCAATTTATACTTGAAAACAGTTTTTCTAAATTCTAAATTTTGGAGAACACGCGCTATTAAATAATAAATTCTACTTTTCAATTTTATCGAACAAAAATTTTATTCATAATCTTTGTTTTTATTAAATTTAGTTCATCTTTAATTCATGTATAAAATTCACAAATCTAAAAATGAATTGTATTTAATTTATCACAATAAGAAACCCTACATATCTATATAAAAAAAAAAGAAAATGAACTTCCATGCTAAAATTAATTTCTTTATCTATCACTGTGCTCTTTTGTGTTAGAACGAAAACTCTTTTTCTCTTTATTTGAAGATTTTATATTTCAAAATTAATAATTTTGCTAAATTCTTTTAACAACGAATCAAATGAAATTATAATAAACATTAATGAACGAATTTAAATATTTAATTTTTTTGAAAATTAAATGAATTAAATTATTTAAAAATTAGGTAATCAAACAAAGAATCATTATTTTATCTTTTTATATTATTAAACAAATGGTAGAAAAATTGATACAAAGAATAAAGGGCATAATTAATAGTTATTACAAATGATCAAGGGTAAACTTCAAAAAAGTACCCTATGATTTCACTCATTTTCAAAAAAGTACCATGTGGTTTTTTTTTTACAAAAGGGTACCCTGTGGTTTCAAAATTTTTACAAAAAGAGGATTTTCAATATTAAATCATGTCATAAAATGGGTATTTGTGTTCGTTTTTATCTGAATTTTTTCGAGATGACTAATAATAATAAAATGCACGTCAGTGATAAATTTTGTAATTTTTTGAATAATGTAACTATTTTTATGAATTTTTAAAATTTGTTACCATAATTTAATTTAAAAAATAGTTATACTATTCAAAAAATTACAAAATTTATCACTGACGTGTATTTTATTATTATTAGTCATCCCGCAAAAAATCAGATAAAAACGAACACAAATACC
>CAOJBI012613337.1:0-11893 GCA_948277035.1 Euphorbia corollata
TATAAGAGCATCCTTTGATTCTATTAACCTCTAAGTCATCCAAGAAGGAGCCTCCTACAGTGCCATGACTCTCCAGGTCTTCAAAAAGTATATCGTAAATATTCTTCATATATTTTGGCAACTCATTACCAGCATTTGCGGCAATCCTGAACAAATTCCAAAAACGTATATTATTTGTCAATATTTTAATTCAGTACCCAAATACGAGTCAATTAGTTTTGTTCATTCAAGCTATCAACTTCAACATTCACCGAGGCCTATCATAGTAAAATTTGACATTTCGTTGGATAATTAACTTGTTTATAATACGAAGTGGATATTGTTCAAGGTTCAATGAATGGTACTTAGGAAAACACGAGTAATATTTTTATGGTAGTTGAAAAGAGATGTTACAGTTGGTATAAGAGAAAACTGTAAAGAATTCATAAGTCTGGATAGTGTTGAGCTTAATAGCTTGAATGAGTATATAAGTGGAGTGGAGTCCGTCTAATACAACTTATTGACATGTCTTAAGGCCCAATCTACACAATTATAACATCTCAATCATTATACTTGTTTGTTTCCAATGTGTGATACCACTATATCTTAAACGTTTCCTTGAATAATATAAGATCTACTATTAGAGATAATTATCAACTTAACCTTTTGGACCAATGGTTCCATGACAATTTGAAAGATAAATAGTGATATACCGACAGGGAGAATTCACAATACATTTTAACATGTTTTGGGGCCGGTGGAATTCGCGATAACTACATGATTGGGTCTCGCAAATTTACTCAAGTTTAAAGTACTAATAGTTCTCATTTAACTATCCCTGAGTTTATTACTAAGTGACATTAATTTCAGGATATTAATAATCTATACTTCTTAATGTAAGGTAATATCAAAAATTAATTGATTCAAAAGTAACGAAACATAAAATTTGTTACCGTTCAATTGCAGCTGTGAGAAGTTGGAGTTCCTCAAAGGAACCATAAGTATCATAAGTATCATCAAGTATTGTTATCAGTACCGTATACTTTGTTAGCATCACTCGAGGGAAATGATACTCTGGCTCGTTAATGCATCCAATCAACCACAAATACAACTCCAGAAATCGATCTCTTATATGTGGGAAATTTTCCATGAACTTTTTATCTGTCCACCACCTAAAAATTTCAAATATTTTATATTTAGTATTAAGGGCAAAGTAATGCACAAAAATATGGAGGAAACATTTTAAACTTTGTAACTTATTGTGAAAGTAAGGCTAGCTCTTTTCTGTAGAGTAATTGAAGTCCATTAAAATTCAACTTTGCAAATCTGAGAACAATTTCATTAGCAAATTCATCTTCTTGATAAAAGGAAATATAATATAAAGCATCAATATTTTCCGAATTCCAGTGGGATGGGAACATCAAAGCACTCCTTATATATTTTTCAAGTTGCGGGTTTCTTGAATTTCTGGAGTCGTGCCAGAAGCTGCAGCTGAGTGATCTGCATATCCCATCCTCGGAAATAGTGGGGAAGCCTGGGAAAGTTTGCCCAGTTGGTACCTGGAACCAACAAAGATCTATCTAGAATCCCCGTCTCAAAGAACCAAATCTACAAAAGAAGCAAAAGTAAAAAATGAACAAACACTCAGAAAGACTTAAATAAAAAATTGAGTCAAAGTTCAAAGATCTTACCGCAAGAATCTGAAGAGAAGATTTGAACTTCTATATCCTGTTCCTGCGCACTGATCCAGTGCCCAGTACATGTGAGCCAAGGCGGCCCGACCCCAAGCTTGGCTATTAAAGCTAGTAAGATCGATCAGGCTCGGCAAGATCTTAAGGTTAATATCAGACCGACCGGTCATAAAACAGAATCAGGACAAGGTGGCGGCAATGAAAGCCGGAGCTTCACAAGCAGCAGTGCGACCAGCTCCCTGGCCGCTATTCCAAAAGTCCATCAGGTGCTCACAAGAGATGGAACCTTAGGTAGAGCCCGAGAAACCGATCAACGCCTCAATCGCCTCTCTATCAAAAAGGTAGTACGAGAAGGTGGCGTTGAACTCGATGACCTCACCAGCGAATGCCAATCCGGTAATGGCACAGTAATCAACAGGGGTAATGGTGAACTCCTTGCATGAATAATAGAAGGTGTGGGTGGTGTCAGACCAGCGGCTCAGCAGAGAAGAAACGAGGTCCTTCTTCAGATAAGGGTACCCTCGTGAACGCGTGTACACAAGGTTCCGGACCATGGCTCCAACGTGGGTGCTGTCAACTATAAGTTTAGCACCCAGAGACAGGAAATGGTACCACTTGTGGACATGCTGCACACTGGCCTCGTTATGCTCAATCAGCTGCACATAGAAATTCATAATTCATGCATGAACATAAATACCTAATAACTCCAGTGGTTATCAGGATCCAACAAGCATTTCAAATAATACATATATCCCTATCATGAATTTTCCCCAGTAAGTAAAATATATGCAAGAATAAATCAAATATTTGAAAAATAATTCATCCCAAGCGGACAAAATAAAGCATACAATTTTCCAAAAATAATTAATCCCTAGCAGGAAAAAATATAACTTGCATTCATTGAATAACTTTCTAAATTAATTCCGTAACATGAAATAATTTTCTAAATTAATTTCGTGACATGGAATAATTTTCTAAATTAATTCTGCGACATGGAATAATTTTCTAAACCCCCGTCAATGACGACCATCCGTGGCATCACAGCAACAGAAGGGAACCCCACACGGGCATTGTAGAGCTTGTACCATATCGAGACTCTGAAAAGCCGGAGTAGAAGCGACATGACCGGAAGAAGAAATATAGAAAACATCAGTAGAAAGCAAAAGCTAAAAATTCTAGAGAGATAAAGTAGAGAGAAGAAGTGAAGATGTGAAAAAATGAGAAGGGAAAATGAGCCCTTATATACACGCCTGGTAATTAGCCGTAGGGCTAATTACCTAGGTAATTAACCCCGCAGCTAATTACTGGTCTGCATGGCATGCTCTATACGTGCCACATGTCGGCATGTAACGGTCATAAATATGACCGTTACACCGGGATAATGGCCATGCGGCCATTTCCCAGGGTAAAATGGTAATTTTGCTATTTTACCCCACGTTTTGATATTTACATCATTTTCAATGCATTTTCAGTCCCGATTTCAACCGAGCACACCAGAAAATATTACAAAGCACGCACTGGCATATTTTTCAGTCATGAAGATTTTTCAAATTTCTCAAAATTAAATTTCTCGGCCCCGTGCCAATTCCAAAATTTTCCAAAAAATTTGAATTTTTCCCTCGTTAATATTTTAATTGACGGTGCAAAATATTTTGTTTCAAAAATTCGTCAATTAAAACCTCAACTCATGCATCCACACGTGATATTTTAGGGTTTGTTTCGCATATGAAAGAAATTTCTCTACGGATCAAAATTCATGTATGTGAGGGGCAAACTGTTAGCACGGTCTGCTCAGCCGATGAGGACAAATACCTATTTCAATTTAGGGATTCGATGCGGGCCAAACGGAGCCGAATTGTCATATTTTCAACTCAAAATTCAGAATTTCGAAAAACCACATTCCAGGGAAGGTCTAGTTTACCGATTCGGACCAAAACCGGGAAAGGTCAAACTTTTGGTCAACATAGATAATTAGCCCTCGGCTAATTACCTATTTTAGGGGTCTACCCCTAGCTTCTCCGGATTTCTGGAGATTTGCTGACACTTAGGTAAATAGCCCCGTGACTATTTACCTAGGTAAATAACCCCGGGGCTATTTACCTATGTGTCATAAAAAGAAGCATCACCCCCCTCATTTGCAACATCGAAAATCGGTTTTTCCCCAGAACAAAACCACTTCGTTTTTGCTTCTAAATAGGACAAAACTCTGTCTGTTTAAGGTCTTAAAGATTTATCATCATTCGAGCTTCGATTTGAGTCAAGTTTCCGTGATAAACTTCGATTCAAACTTGTAAAAACTCGATTTACTCTAGATTATAGCCATAACTCGAGCATAAATGCTTTCAAAACAATACAAACACTTCCACACTTTTATTTTCATTTTTATCAAAGTTTTCAATCGTATCTACAACTAATTCGGTCCCGAACCGGCTCTCACGTTATCCTGGACAAAAGAAAAGGTAACTGAGGGTAATTGGCTCTTAGCCCATTTTTCAATAACTTTTATTTTCTGCATCTCATTGCATGTTTGAGTAAAGAGCCACTGGAGCTATTTTACTATTTATTTTTCAATAAAATGCATTAATATGTGCGAATGAGCTTACATGTGAAGACCGGGTTCCCGAGTTTATGAAGAAACTCCACCCGGAGAACATGGTAAAATCCCAAGTAGCGCCGTTACTCTGCCAGATTTTTCATTACAATTTATAACTTTGATAAGCCATCATAATGCCAAAATCATCACATAAATCATAATTCTTGATTTTTGAATGAATTAGTAACTATTATATCCGAACTCAGAATCTTTATTTTACAGGTATAAAAGGTCCCGTCGGATAAGTATGCCACAATTCTCGGTGGAGCTGAACCAGGTGGCGACTCTTTTTCTGTAAAATATGGTATTAATCGTATTTTACTATTTTTTATCATCATTTTGAGGGAATCGAATTGAAAACGGTTTTTCTTAAAATCTAAATAAGTTTACGTGAACACTTCAAAAAAAAATAAAACGTGTTTTCCTACAAATGAAACGGGTGAATTCGCGTCTCGCGCAGTTCAACCCTATTGTCAAATCACTCTTCCGACCCACGAAAAGGACCGCCTGCTCACAGGCTGTGAACACCGTCGCCAAATTGAGGAACAAGGCTCACTGGTTTTAGACCAAGATATATTTCTTATGACACCTAATGTAAAGGAGTCGCCACTTAATTTAATTTTTAAAGGTCAATTAAGAAAACCCTAAAATGTAACCAGAGATGGGTTCGGGGAACATGTCAGGACTTGGGCGTTGGACTAAATGTAATGCAGGTGAGAAAAAGGCTTTTTTAATGATTTGACTTGAAATCTGTAATTAATTTACAGATCGGCCTACATATCCCAATTTGAATAGGGAATCAAAGTCCATGTAGTTTGAATATGCCTTTTGAAGGTGAAGGAATGCATTATGCATGAATGCGTGCTTTTAAAGCCAAGTTGGGTTTATTTAACCAAATTAATTTATAGACTTTAAGTCTGAATGCTTCTTTTGAAGGCTTATGAATTATTTGATCAAAATTGGTTTATAGACTTTAAGTCTGAATGCTACTTTGAAGGCTTAATGAATGATTGAATGCTTCCTTTGGAAGGCTTATGAATGTACCTAAATCAATTTGAGGGTTTAATTCCAAATTGATTGGCTTTAAGCCAAAAGATTGATTAATTGTGATGCTTCCTTTGGAAGACTTATGAATGATCCTAAATTCAATTTAGAGTTTAATAGAAAAAGGATGACTTTGAGTCAAAAGCTTGAGTGGCTTTAAGCCAAAAGGATTGATTGATTGAAAAAGGTGTGACTTTATGTAAAAATTGAAAGGCTTTAAGCCAAAAAGGTTGATTGATTAAAGCTGGGGAAAAGATTGAATGATTTTATGTCAAAAAGGAATGGCTTTAGGCCAAAAGATTAATTGATTGGAAAGAAATGACTTTATGTCAAAATTGAAAGGCTTTAAGCCAAAAGAATTGATTAATAAAATCCATTTTAGGATTCCCTTAATTGATCATTTTTAGTTAAAGAATGTTCCTTTAGGAACAAAGATGAATAGAATGCATGATGTAAAGAATGTTCCTTAGGAACTTGAGATGAAGAGAAAGTATGAAAGAGAAGAAAGCTTTACTTTACCTTGTCGGCCTTATGTCCACTTCTCAAATCCAGAGTCACGGTCCAATTTTAATTAAAGTTAAAGTTTAATTTAATCGGGCAACACTTAATTATAAAATTAAATGACTCGAAAGGGTGTGACAGAAAGCTTCGAAATGATCGAATAAAGGACTTGGGAGGGAGAAAGCTGATTCACCGATCAGTCAGGGACCCCGAAAACGAAGCAGGAAGGTCTCTATTTATAGAGAAAAGGGGGTAGAATTAGGGTTTTCGGACTTTCCGGTGCCGGCGCTGCAGCGCCAGCTTGGGGCCGCGGCGCCGAATTGGCGCTGCGGCGCCAGCTCGACACTGGCTTAACCCGCGTTTTTTCAGTCTTTTGGATATTCCGGGAGTTCTAAACCTCCGATTGAGATTCCGGGACCACTTCTGCGATCCTCGTTCCATTACGGACGTTTAAAGTGGTATATTGATATACTTCCGGAGACTTTTACTGGATCTGGTTTGCTTATTTTTAAAGCGGGTCGAGTTTTAGATTGCTGAATTTCTACTCTTCGGATTTTTCCAAAAGAGTAGAGCTTTTCGAGTGGAAATGATCCAACGGTCAACGCTAGATGCTTTGCATCTAGCCCCACCCTATCGGAGCCTAATTCGGCCGTTTAGGCCTCCGAATTCGCGTTTTAATTATTTTGTGAGCTGAAATGCAATTTCTTCGACTCAATTCCCGAGCTGAAAAATCGAGTATTCATACAGGCGCATTACATAAACCAAATAGCATCCTTCTATAGGTGAATTTGTCGTAGGGGTAGGTGAAGGTTGTCTTCTCTTGATCATTCGCATGGATGGCTATTTGATTGTAGCCCGAATATCTATCAAGAAATCAATAAAACTTATATCCAGCAAGTCTCTCTAATATTTGATCATTGAAGGGCAGAGAGAAGTGATCCTTTCTTGTGATATTAATCAGCTTTCTATAATCGATACAAACCCTCCAACCTGTGACTGTTCTGGTTGGAACAAGGTCTCCTGTCTCACTTTGAACAACAGTCATCCCTCCTTTCTTGGGCACCACTTGGACTGGACTTGTCCAAATACTATCTGAAATTGGGTAAATGATATCTGCATCAAGCAACTTTATAACCTCCTTCTTTACCACCTCCTTCATATTTGGATTCAATCTCCTTTTGAGGCTGGACAGAGGGCTTGTAGTTTTCCTCCATCAAGATCTTGTGCACACAAATAAAAGGGTTGATCCCTTTTATGTCAGAGATCTTCCATGCAAGGGCTTCTTTGTTTTCTCTAAGGATGGTAAAAAGGTCTTGTTTCTATTTAAGTGAGAGCTTGGATGATATTATGACAGGAATGTCTTGTGGTGGTTCAAGAAAGGCATATTCAAGATGTTCAGGCGGGGGTTTGAGATCAATTGCTTGTTTGTTACTTTTAGGCTCTACGGGTTCAGATTTAGGAAGGTCTTCTAGTGGCTCAACATTAGCCCTTGCTCCCACAGTAGCTTGGCAACCTGTTTTTGCTTCAACTTGCTATTCTAAGATCTTATCTTCATCATCAAGATCTTTATTGTGAAATTATTGCAAAAAGTATTGGTTAAGATGAATGTCCGTGGTATCATGAAGTAACATTGATCATCACTAGAAGAAGGTAATCTCATAGCTTCATTCATTTTGAACACTACTTCTTCATCATGGATTTTCAAAATTAACTTTTCATTGTTAACATCTATCAAAGCTCTTCCTATAGCTAAGAAAGGTCTTACTAGAATGATGGGGACATGCATGTCTTCAACCATATCTATAACAATGAAATCAATAGGAAGAATGAACTTTCCTACCTTAACCAAAACATCTTCTACAATACCCCTAGGGTACCTAATGGTTCTATCCGCGAGTTGTATTAATACCCTAGTAGGCTGGGGGTCTCCTAATCCTAATTTTTTGTAAATATAGTGTGGCATCAAATTTATGCTAGCTCCTAAATCACACAAAGCATTTTCAATTACAAGATTACCAATACAACAAGGGATAGAAAAACTCCCTGGATCTTTGAGTTTGGTAGGTAGAGGCCTTGTGCTTTGTAGAATAGAAGAACAATCTCTGTTCAATTGTACCATAGCTACATTCTCCAGCTTTGTTTTGTTTGATAAGAGTTCCTTTAGAAATTTCACATACATTGGCATCTTTGCAAGAGCTTCTGCAAATGGTATGTTGATGTGCAGTTTCTTAAAGACTTCCAGAAACTTGTCAAAGTGTTTAGCCATGTCATGCTATTTTGCTCTTTGTGGGAATGGCACCCTTGGCTCATATGTTGAGACAACCTTTTGGTCTGATTCAGAGATCTTGTTATTTTGTTCTTTGGGTTTTGGAGCTGTTCGTGTAGGCAAGATCTTTTCTAAGGTATCACCAGCTTGCAAGGTCTTGTTTGTAGACTCCTCATCCATCTTCTCTTCAACCTCCTTTGCATTTCCACTAACATCAATAGATAAGGGGTTAAATGAATCAACAACATTACCACTTCTTAGGGAGATTGTCTTGCATTCCTCCCTAGGATTGTTTTCGGTATTGTTTGGAAGAACTCCTTTTCCTTTTGAAGTAATAGACTGAGTGAGTTGATGAATTTGGGTTTCTAGACTCTTCATATGAGCTTGGTTTTGCTTCGTATATTGATTCATCATCTCTCACATCTCATCTAACTTTGACTTCCTGTGGGGTTGTGAAGAGTTCCTTGTTGATTATTGTGGTGTTGTTGATTGTGATGTTGAAATGGTAGGTGGTTTTGCTGAGGTTGTTGGAAATGACTGGTTGCTGGAAAGGGGGTTGTTGTTGAGGTTGAAATGAAGGTTGATTTTGCTGTTGTTGAGGTCTCCAAGAGAAATTTGGATGATTCCTCCAACCGAGATTGTAAGTATTAGAAAATGGATTTCCACCTCTTTGGTTGCCTTGCATGAAATCACATTGCTCTTGGGTGAGTACCATATCATAATTTTCCACTCTGTGATTTCCCCCACAAAGCTCGCAACAACTTGGTTGTGGGATGGAAATGGCTGAAACATTTTTCTTGGTATGTAAAGTCAAGAGTTTGTCAAACTTTCTGGAGAGCTCTGAATCTGTTCCAGATTCTGAAGGTCTTGGTCTTTCTTCCTAAATATTATTCCATTTTGAGATAGTATTGACAATCTTCTCAATCATTTCGAAGATCTCCTCTGGAGGATAGTCTTCAAGGTCTCCATTTGCTACTGATTCGAGCTTGCTCTTGTTGACATTGGAGATTCCATTATCGAAGTGTTGCACCTGAATCCACACAGGACTACCTGGTTTGGTACTCTTCTTAGCATCTCCTTAAACCTTTCCCAAGCTTCTGACATGGATTCATCGGGTAGTTCTATAAATCTGGTGATCTCATTTCTCATCTTCAAGGCTTGCTTTGGTGGGAAATTTTTAGTCAGAAAAACTTTGCAATGTCACTCCATGTGGTGATAGATCTTGGCTGCAAGGTCTTCAACCACTGTTTCGCCTTATTCCCTTAAAGAAAAAGGAAAAAGTTTTAGTCTAATTATATCATCCGAGATAGCTCTATTATTCCTAAAATTATTACACATTGAAACACAATCTTGGATTTGAGCGTTTGGATCTTCGCCAAGAAAACCTCCATATTGTACTCCCGCTTGAAGCATGTGCACCATATAGCCTTTTACTTCTTGTGGTATCACAATGCATGAAGAGTGACCTTCAGTGTTGGGCTCCAAGTAAGTTTTAAATGTCGGCCTTCTAGGTGGCAAAATCTCATCATGTTCTTCTTCTCTTTCTAGTTGTTCACGCTCTAGCCTTTCACATTCAAGTCTTTCTCGTTCCACCCTCTCGTGCTCGAGATGCTCTCTTTCAAGTCTTTCCTGCTCTATTCTCTCCATTGCACGAGCTCTTCTTACTGCACCACTCCTTCTTCTACACTCTCTTTCGATTTTCGGGTTTATTGGAACAGGTGGTGGTCTTCTAGCTCTACGCATGCACTAAGAAAGTCTTGATAGAGAACCTGTTTCTGAAAGGCTATTTAACACACAAAATTAAAAGCACCAATTTATAATCAAAGATTTAAATTTAACAAAAGTTGCTCCTCGGCACCGGCGCCAAAAACTTGTTGCTACCGAAATGGTGTTACCTAGCAACTGCACTATGGTCTATCATAGGTTGGCAAGCAAGCGTATCGTTTTCCCATAAGGAGCACTTAGGTTAAATTAAAGCTTTTCATGATAAATAGGCTAAAGATTTCTGTTTGTAATATTTGGGGTGTGAAAGCTAGTATTTAACAAGATCTTCAGTAAAGAAGCAATAAAGTAAAGATTAAGTGTAAACAATGATAAAAAGGCACAAGCTCAACTTACCTAAGGAAAATCTAAGGCATTCTTCCACAGCAAATATGCATACAACTTAATAGTACTAATCTGATCCAAGGTCTCTTAACCAGAATTCCCTAAGAAGCCTTCTAAGTAGTCTTAATTTCTTATTATATCTATCTTACTTCTCCTCTTGGTTCTTGATAAGATAAACACAATAGCATTACAAACAGTCAAGCATTCATCAAAACGAAACCCAAGGCATACAAACAATCATCTCTCGATATCATGCTTTATATATGTATGAAAGTCTTCCATAGTGTCATCTCGGTGCTTACTAACACTACTCAACAAAAGCTAGATCTTTGACTTAAGATAGGAAATGAAGCATTCATTCACACAAATAAATCGGTAAAACAAGTAAATATACATTACATTGCACGTGGAAGAGCTCCTTAGACTGCCTCTTAAAGGCAAGTCTTGCTTGTAAGTAGACTACTAACACTTCGTCATTGAGAAACAAGCAAATTTCATTAAAAAAGAGAGCTGATAGTTTTGAACCATAAATGGCCGAATTGAATCTGCATCCTAATGGAGAGGAAAGAGTTTTTTTACCCAACTCATTCCCCAAAAGGTGTACATAAAGATCTAGACATTTTCTCCACACAATAAAAACAAAAGCCAACTCGTAGAAGTGGTAAACATTAAAATAATTCAAAAAAAATCCCCTCCACATAATCTCCTCTCTCTCCTCTACTAGATGTCACGTGAGCCTCATCCTTCAACCACTAATTAGGTTCCCATTTTCCTTGGTTTTTGTGTTGACTGCAACTTTCTGCCCACCACAGGAGTCTTCAGCGAGTCTGCAGAAGCCTGAAAAACATGAAGAACTTGCGAAAAATTGATTTTCAACTACACTTTTTAATCTAATTTGGATTGAAGAGAGCTAAAATAGCTATACAAGCTTTGCATTTTGGTCGTATACACGTACTATAAATTAAGAGTTCCATTATATTACCATGGGGCAAAGGATATAAGATTTACACCGTGTATACGACAAAAAATACAAATTATATAATGACTTGCAAAATATATGATTTTGCTAATTAATTTCTAACCTAACTGGTCATTTTTCCAATAATTAGATGGTCATATAAACTTTTTAACAAGTCACACTAACCAATTAAAATTTCAGGTTAGTTTCCCTCCATAAATCATGAAGCACTTTCTAAAGCAGCCCAGGTACAATGAAGACACTTCAATTTCTAAGAATACAACTATGAGACCAACCTACAATAAGGATTTCAGCATTAATATAAGTTCATTATGTCTATTTTATCCTCCAATTTGCAAAATAATAAGATGATAATAAGGCAAAAGCATTATGAAGATTCAACCCAGATTCCCATGTTTCTATTTTTGACCATAAATGGAGTTGCAAAAAGGAAATAAAGATACTAGATATCAATGCATAAAGATTCACCTCTTCTGGAGTTAATGGGCAATTTCCAATGGCCCTCCTCTCTTTAGGAATAAGTTTCTTTTCAGCAAAGTTAACCTTTCGATATTTTTCCAGTTTTTTTTTCTCAGAAGGGCTAAATATGTCGAAACACCTGTTTTAAAACATCCATATGATAAATAAATTAAATTAGTTTCTCTGCAATATAAAAAAATGTGGCTATTTATTTTCTTAAATTTCACAGTTTATAATGTAAAATGAGAATTAGGACATTTTTATCAAACCACGCA
>CAOJBI012614581.1:0-10364 GCA_948277035.1 Euphorbia corollata
CGTAGTTGTTTCTCTGCGCGTAGGTTCAGGGAAGTAGTAGGAAAGCAGTCCGGAGGAAATTTTGAGAAGAAGGAAATTAGCGAGGTGGATCTCCGGTGATTTTGGGTTTTAGAATGGCATGTACTAGTATTTGAGTTATGGGAATTTTTGGATGATTTATATATTTTACCCATCGGTCTGTAATAACTTAAGTTTGGTACTTTATGTATGGCTATGAATAATTTTCATGAACTTAAATTGGAATAACCGGCAAAACAATAATAAAAATAAATTAATGAATTAAATAAATCCTTATAGAAAGGGGTTTTCTTGTGACAACTCCTTAAACCCGGATCATAGGGTAAAGGGGGTGTTACATTGCTTGATCGGGTGTAAGAGCAGCTTCATTTTTTGGCTCGTTGAAACCTTTACGACATCCCACACATCATGCGCACCGAGAAGAGCCTTCATCTTGATACTCCCATTATCAAAGTTGTTGATACTGAGTGTTGGAACTTGGAACGATGCAACGCTATTCGCCATTTTATTCAAATAGCTTACAAGGGCTATTGCGACACTCTGGAATATGCTGAGACACTTTAGGCGTTGCTAGAGCTTTTTGACGGATTATGTTTTCCTTTGCAACCTGCAGATTTTCTAACGAATTTTGCAAGGAAACAGCAACGGACTATTATTCCCTTGCAAACTGCAGATTTCTTCGAACTTGGTTTTTGTACTCGAAAATGAATTTCTTTCAGAAGCGAAATCGAGTTTTGAACGTAGCTCTGATACCACTTTGTTAGAAATATAACACTCAAAATAACAACTTTGATTAACTCAAAGAAAATATTACAAAACAATCAAACTCAAATACTACAACTCACTCTTTATTCTCTTCTTTTCTCTCTTAGAAATTCTTACTTCTACTTGATGATAAACAACTAAACAACTCACCTATTTATAGGTGAATTATACAACTCCCAACTAATATATTTACTAATCACAACATCCAACTTAAACAATTAATAGCCAACTTATTTAGTTGAATTAAATGGCCTCTAAGTTGGTTGTAGTTAATAACCTCCAAATTTGTTGTAGTTAATTGGATCAAGTTTCTTTTAACAATGGGCTTGGACTTGAGATTAAGTTTAGAACTTGGTTTACTTCAAGTTCTAATTAGGATCAAGTTTATGATCCAACATTTTACCCATATAAATTATGCCTAGCAACAAGTGTTATCTGTAAAGACTACTTTTGTCAATAGAGAGTAGAGACTGTAAAGTCTAAAGAGTAATTTTGTCAATATGGATGGATTATCTACAAGTGGAATCCCCGACGGTGTCAGCATCATGATAATGTTCAAAATGCAAATAGCATCATTCACCTTCTCAAAACAAAATTTAGAAAAAAATTTATGGCTTGTCCCCATAGAGCCATTAATAATGTACTAGTACAAGTGAAGCGAACATTGTACCTTGAATAAAAAAGTCGGTCATGGGTCAAAGTGATCGAGACTGGGATTAGGTGTAGGAGAATGATGATTAGCTCTAGCTAGGACTTTCAGGACTAGCTCTTAGGACTTTGAGAATGAGCATGACTAGGGAGATACGATTGAGAAGATAAACGAATAGCTGATATAGTGAGGTATGGCTAAATGAATGAAACCTAACATTGTTGAGTCCACATCCCTTCCATAGATCTCCACATTATTGATTGTATTAGCTACACAACATAAATATACAAGCAAGAATAAACAATTGTTGTTTCAATATGAAATGACTCAAGTTAGTTAAATGTAAACTCTTAATTATGAAATAGCTAGTGAATTGACTCAAGTTATAAAATCTTAATTATATATGAAACAGTAAAATGACAAAATGAAATAGGCTCAAGATGTCTAAATATAAAAACTAGTTGCATCAGTAATAGAGACTGTAACTAGGAGAAAGGCCTTTAACATCACACAATTAGAATACGAATCTAATTACATATTAAAACACAAGAGCTCAACAACAACAAATATATTGTACTTATGTAGCAACAAATAGATGCAACTATATTCTCATGATGCTTGGCCATTGCATAACAAAGTTTCTTATTATTATTATTGTTAAAAGCTCATTTGTAATTTCATACATGTAACTTTAGAATTTAGATGACAAGGTAAGCAATACGATGGCCTCCATGTTTGATTTTCATGTAATTGAATTAAACCTTTTAGCTGCATCTGCTTATATTTAGTTACAGTTCTGTGATTAAATTACAAGCTTTGGTTTCATATTTTAGTTTATAATGGTTTAAATTATATATGGCAAGCTTTGGGATCAATTGAGATGCATCACAAGATTGTCATTTCATACGATTAATTGTACTTGACCTATTTCATAATTAAATTTGAGATTTATTATGTCCATTTCCCTATATAAGCTATAGTTCGAGCAAATATGTAATTAGAATTTGCAAGAGCTTCAAAGCCAATTATCTCTAAGTTGACTTGATTCATGCATCTCATAATTTGCCAAAAAACAAATATTTGAAACCCTGACTGTAACAATAAAAAAGAAAACCACATTTTAATAAACTAGATTAAATCTAATGATTGGAAACAAATAAACATAAAAGTAAAGAAATACCAAAAATTGTATTCTTCATTAATTCAATCAAGTTCATCTGTTTGGTATGGTAGGACATGGACATCATTGTCATTGTTGCTAACCTAATATCGGATCTGAGAATAGACGTAGAGTGAGACACTGCTAATATATTTTCTAAACGTATCTTTGACTGGTCACAAGCAAGACACTAAGGAAAAAAGATATGTGTTTTCTCATCGATCAACAAAACTGCTGAATAGTTTCACCCTCACTAAGCAATTCCGTGCTCTGAGCATAATGACCCCTAAAATCATGACATACAATAAGTCCATGTAAGTCAAACATCCAAGTTCAATGAGCTTGGGTATAGAAACCTCTTGTGCCTCTAAAAGGTAGAATTTGAATAGAAGGAAAATATCAACAAATATAGAACCGCACACTTTTACAGTCTTTTTATAAACAAACAAAAAAAGTCAGAAACTAATCATAAAAATGTACAAACTATGCATAGACAAAAGAAAACTTTCACCCAAGTGTATTGTTTGAAAGCACTTTTCTCTAGCAATTTAGATTGATCCAAGAGCAAGCTTTAAAAACCCAATGAAGCCCCTCTTAGAATACAGTAAAAAATATAGGAAGAGAAAAGGTCTTGATCCTTAAGATAGGTATGGAACAAAGGCTATAGAGAAGAGAAATAATTTCAGATGTGAATCAATGACATTAAGAACTTCGTAATTCCATATAAATCACCTGAAAAAACCAAAAACTTATAAGCATGATGATCATTAAAACCACCATGTATCTAAAGCTATTTACAAATCTGAAATATTGAAGAAAAGAAACCCCCTTATAGCATTCACTATAGTTAAGTTCCAGTTAATGTGATCGACAATTCATCTGATCCTAGTTTTGAAACTAGCAAATTACAAGTGAAATTAAATGGTAATAAGTCGGGTCGGTCTTAACATTTCAAGAGCCATAGGAGAAGTGAGAAATAAGAGTCCATCTATTTAAAAATATTTATGAAAATTCAAATCTATTATGAAATATTTTGACTGATTTTGACGAAACTTGCTTATAAGCAACATCCTTAAGCAAGACTTTTGATTTAATTTATAATAAAAAAACTTATATATATTTTAATAAAATATGAAACATGCCCAATATTTAGATTCATACCATATCTCACTAGTGCCAGTTCTAACTTTTTTTAGTAGTGTTAGATGATTCTGCTGGACAAAAACTACCACCTTCAAATTTAGTGTTATTGGAATAGTACCCTCTAATTAGTATTCTATATTTCAAATGGTAAAAAAATTTCTTGCCCTTTATAAATTCTACTTATCCCTATGATCTTTTATCTGATCTTCGCTCCTTATCACACACACATAACATGTTACATCTTACAAACAAATTTATTGCATAAAAAACATAAAACACACATTCACTTTATGCATACCTTTCAAAGGGATTGGTAGTCTTCATAGGTTACAACTCCCACGTTCTCCAGCCATGTACAAACCTCATTGAAAAGGGTATAAGTTTTTTGGGAATCCATAGCGAATCTATACAATCCTTAATTGATAATGTGGGAAACTCTTTCGTGTCAACTGCATACATAAACTTGTAATTTGCTTCCATGACCATAACACATGTTTGTGGCCAACACGTGTCTAGAAATACAACATTCAAAAATTAACATGAAATAAAGTAAAAGCACATGATAGTATTTAAAAAATTCTTATATTTAAAAAAAATAATTTGATCTACAATTTCAAAAGTAAATTGAATTGTCACCTTCTTCTACCTTAGACGAAAGTGGCAACATATTATTATTAAGTTATCCTTGACCCATGATGAAAAATCTCTGTGCCTGAATATAGTATATTAAATAGTTTGAGTTTATAAAGATAGAAAACAGAGAAGAACCGAGATAAGGGAAGAGAGAACTACATTTCCATTTGTTTTTACTCTACCTGATTGGTACGAGTCCTTTTGTCAATCGACAAACAGCTTATTTGGCCACTAGCAGCTTTTTGTCGATCAACAATCTGCTCTTTGAGCCTTGTCTTTACTGAATCGGTCCAATGAGAAAAACTAGATGCCTACGGCCTCTAGCCCTACCTTATTTTTCCAAATTCGATCGTTTAATCCTTCATATTAATATTGGTGTTTCAAGTCCTTTGACAGTTTTGACTGTTTTGCCTATTTCGACTATTCGGAAATTAACTATTTCGGGGGACTTTACAAACTTCGAAAAATTTTAAATTTGGTCTTGTATCTGAACACCTGTAATGACAAAGTAATATTTCTTCATCGGGTTGGGATGGTTCATGCTAACTACATGCGTGATTGCAAACTCCCCATACTTAAAGTGAAAAGTATGAGTAGTATCTGACCAGCGACTCAAGAGAAGGGAGGCAACAGGGTCTAGAAGACGTGGAAAACCTCGGTGACAGTTATAACTAGAGTCCATACAAGGTTACCGAAACCGGTGTTATCCAAGATGGCCTTAGCATATTGGGAAGTCCCTCATACCACTTATGGCCCTATTCTATAGTGCTACATCAATAACCGAGAATCTGTAAATGCAGAAAACACAATAAAAATACATTCTGCTAGAAAAATCATGATGATCCATTTACCACTATGGTAAATTCGCAATCCTAATTTTCTTGACAGTAACCTCAAATTGCAAGAAAAATCAAAGCAGCAAGGCTACTACTGGGAAATACGCGGCCGTGTATTTACCACATTGGTAAATCCACGCCTGTAGTTTTCCCAATTAACAGAAGCAGGTTATATGAAAAATCTAGAAAATCATGAAAAGATAGCATACTGCAACCCAGTTTTTGATTCAAATTTCGAAAATTTAATACATACAAACTCTAATTTCATATTTTTACTCCTAAAATTCAAACAATTTCATCAAAACATCAACTAATTAACATAAACTCCAGTCAAATTCATCCAAAGTCATCTAAAAATCATACAAATTCACAATTTCATCCAAACCTAATTTCATTTAGATTCATTCAAATCTCAAACCTAAACATTCAAACTAATCATAAATCGAAATAAAATGTGAAAAAGGTGAGAAAAACTTATGTGTTGGCAAGATAGATGATATCCCCGATCATAGGCAGCAGGTATTGGGTCTTCTATGTCATCGAATGGTATTTCGTCTCGTTCGGAATGCGATAATGGATAGTGGAATTGAATCTCAGGATGTTAACGGGATCACCATAAATTATGTATCACGGGTACTCAACGGGTACTCACCTTGTATCACATAGCGATGCCGAAAAATTGGAAAAGAATCGAGAAAAGCAAGAAGAAAACGAAAGAAATCATGATTGAACGTTTGGAATAGAAGAAAAAATTGCAGAATGGAGGCTATTTTTGCATAATAGAAGTTGGATGAAGAAAGAAGTCTGAAATCGCCAATTTAACATGGTGGATAATCTATAGCCGTCGATTTACCCTTTGTTTTAACTGGAAAAAATTAAGGCAGTCAACTGTCGCAGTAATTTGAGTTTGACTGAGTTTAAATTTGAAAAGACTAGGTAAATGCACGGTTGTGTATTAATCACCTGAAAAAAAATTATTTCATGCTTTATTTTGAGATTATTTCGTAAGTTAACTATTTCTTTATTATCCTTTTAACACACATTTAAAATAGAATTTTTTTAAATGACGGCTTGTAGGGACTTGATTATTTTTAAATATATAAATATTTTCTCAGATAAATAAATTGAAAAGATTTTCTTTCTTAAATTCATAAACAATTTTTAATCGAATAGGCAAAATATTTTATTTTAAAAATGTATCGATTTAAAAAATGTTATTCACACAATCTACTTCATGTTTGTTTCACGTACGGAAAATTTCCCTTATGGTTGAAATTTATGTATGCGAGGGCAAACTGTTAGCACGGTCTGTCCTAACTCGATGAAGAACATATACCTAGGTCAGTTCAGAACTGATCAAGAGGCCATATGGAACCAAATCATCTATCAAGGACTCAGAATTCAAAATTTCAAAAAATCACATTCTGAATATCCTGTCAAAACATGAATTCTGAAAGTCAAAACAAAAGTCAAAATTGGGAATTCCACACCCGTGAATTTACCCACCTATGTCACGTGTCATTTCATTTCATAGGTCACGTATAGATATTTTTTACCTAGGGTAAATACTAGGCCACCTACAGTAATTATTACAGTAATTAAAGTATATCTTACAACTCATCATAAAAACTGGTAAATTCACGGTCGTGCATTTTCTGACGTACGAAAAGAAAATGAACCAATGAGGAAGAGCTAGTAAATTCACTGGGGTGGAAAATACACTGTCATGAATTTACTTTGTCAAACCACCATTACTTTTTTGTTGGAAATTCACTTAAACCCTAGGAGAAGCGTAATTTTACCCGATTAAAACACGCCCGTGGATTTGCCCAGTATTATAAAAGAAATAAACCATTCCAAAATGGAACAATAAGGAAAAAGATAGAAGAAAAAAGGAAAGAAAAGGCAGAAAACATTCTCCTCTTCTTTCATTTTTAAACTTATAAAGGTTATATAAACATATATTTTACGGAACTTTTGTTTTAAATGAGTTAGTTAAACACATATTCCATCGTTCTTGGCTCTATTTTGATCAATTTCATTATGGATTTTACATCGAAAAACTATAGTCATGGGTTTTCGATAACACTCAAATCAATCTTTTCTTCTTTGGTAATATATTTTTAACTGATTTTATATGATTATTTCAACTTTTTATAAATTTCTATAACATATTTATGCATTTATCAATCATTTTTGCATTTTGTAACATATTAATATGAAAAACTTCGGTTCGGACGTGTAAAATAGAGTCGAAAAAATTCCCGAGTTTATGGAGATATCGAACAATTCTTGATTTAAAAGAATTCAATATTTGTTAATTTTATGATTATTTGATGGTTTATATGTTTATTTTGCTATTTTACATTTCCTGTAATTTTCGGTAAATTTGTAAAATCCAGTTGTAATTATAAAAACTCACGAAGATAATGAAATCAGTGGGTAGACTGACAACTAACCCGAATGTATGAATTTATTATTGCAGTTGTAATTTTCAGTAATTTAAATTATTTAATTTTTATTGGAATAACTAAAATTTAATGATAATAAAAATATAGGATAAATAAAATAAATAATAAAAGTTATTATTTCTGTGAAAATATTATTATTTGAATCAAATGAGTTAAATGCATGAATAATTATTTTATCTGAATTCAGAATCTCGTTTAATTGATATTAAAATCCAATTTGGATCAGTAAACCACAATTCTTGGTAGAGCCGAATCGAAGGACGACTCTATTTGGATTTATAAACCTATTATAATTAATTTACAAATAATTTGGATTTTATTCAAAATTTTCAAGCTTGTAAATATTTTATTTTTCTTTGTAAATATGAAATTTTAATATAAAATATTTTGGTTCTATGCTCATAAATATAATAATGAAGTGATATAATTTGTATAAATTTACAATATTTAGGTGCTATAACAAATAAATCTCAATATGATTTAATTTGTCATATTATCGATAAAACATATTATGTCAACTTCATGTTATTAAATATATGTTTCATCATAAGATATATATGTATGAAAATGTTGTTAACTTTAATAAACTTTTAAGGCATAATTGAATTTAAATATATCATCTCTAAATATCATTAAGAGTTTACTCCAAAAGTGACATTTTTATAAATTAAACTTTATTTATAAAATTAAAGCTAATTTAACAAAATAAAAAAGTATTTTATGATTGTTCGTCACTTGCTGATAATATAAAAGTTCTAAATATAAACAGGTGTTGTTAGTACTGATTATCAAATAGAAAAATGATGATAACTGCAAGTATACAGTTGCGATGTAGTTTTGAAAGATATGGATCCCACAGGGAAGTAATTCGGTTCTAAGGATCAACTAGAGAAAAAAGAAAATAAAATAATTTAAGGATAATTGGGTAGACTGATGAATGGATAGATGCATGAATAGATAAGAAAGGAATGACAAATTACATAGATATTCTCTAAGATCAAGTATAGTAGAGTAAAATATGCAAGATGATCAAGGATGTTTTATGCATTAGATAATTTCAACAAACTTGGTCTTAGACGCCCAAATGTTCTATAATTCACCGCAAAGCAACATATGAAATGATTTTTCTAAACCTAGATTAAACGGATTATAACTCTTATAAAAACCTATACGGCAATAATACTATGCTTAGTACCGGTCGCTCTCACATAGCCATATTTAATTAGCAAATTACCACTCCAAAAATGTTAGCTCACTAAACAGCGTTATAATCACAAATCTAGTGATTATACACAATCTTGTTAACCTTGAAACTACTCTTAAAGTCAACTCAAAGGCATATAACTTTATTAGTATAAGCGACAAAAAACGAAATACCCATTATGACACATAGTGATAGGGGTCATTTTGACCCTATCTTTTGATTGATTATTGCTCAATTTATGGTGTGATTCTAGTTATATGATGTTTAGTTGCATATTTGTAGTGTATTTTAAGTTTAGTTTGGCTTTTTGTGTGTTTTGTAGGTTTTTATAGTTTTTCATGTGTTTTATGTTTTGTTTTCATCTTAATTACGATGCCTTGATGAGTTTGTTTGAGTCCTCTATCAGGATTTAAGTTGGAGTAGCGTTCGGTTCAAGGCAGAGCAGAAACGAAGCAAAAAAGCCAAAAAGGAGAGAAGTGAACCAGGAGAGTGCACGACGTCGTGCACCAATCATGCACATCTTGAAATGAAGAGTTAAAGCCCGGAGGTGCCAAACAGAAGGGTTCACGAAGTCGTGCACCTTGAAGGCACGTCGTGCACCATGCGCCCCTTGTTTAAATACTTCTTTTTCTTACCCTAGGAGAGAGATCCAGGGAGAGGCAGAAAACTAGAGACCAAGCAGCAAGAAGCATCGACTTTTGATCTGACAGCCGTCTTAGTTCTTAGCTCGAAAGAAACTTTAGCTAAGCGATTTAATTTTGTTATTCGAATTCATAGACTATTTACGGTAGATTATTCTTCCTCTTTTTCCCTTGTTGAGGTGTTCTTCAAGTTCATCCAAAACAATTCATCTCTGATTGAAGGTCATTGCAATTGGATTTTATCGACGCCAAAAAGGGCATAAGTTCTACTTGATCCCTTTGTCTTTATTATTCTAGCTCTTGACATTGTTAAACGGTTAATTCCATTGTAATCTTTACCCGTTTGTTTTATGAAACTTTGGATTAATTGAATTTATTTGTTGATGTTATTTTATTCGATTAAGTTATTTTGCAATTTAAGTGAGTCCGATGAAGTTTAATTATTTCATTGATTCATATTTGTGTTACGACCTAGACTGAACCCTAGGCAACCATTAGGACTGACAACCTTATGGAACATAAGTAACCCTATTTTCTGAATCGACGAGTTAACCTACCTCTAACCAAGGATTATTAGGTTACGTGTTTCAAAAACCTAAGGTAGCTCATGCACATTGCTTAATAACAATTTTGGAATTATAACATTCGATTAGGGTTCGTTAATCCCTGTTGAGTTAACAAGCGTCATCTCCATTATCTTTCATAATCGAGTTAGAATCGCCGTTTAGGTCTAGCATCCCGAAGAGCATAACAGATTATTCGGTTGGTCATTGGATTAATTTAGTGTAGGAGTAGATTAACTATTAAAAACCCCTTTATTGATAGTTCAAACATAGAGAGATCCT
>CAOJBI012620918.1:0-11060 GCA_948277035.1 Euphorbia corollata
CTGACTATTTTAATGGCATTTCTGTAAATTTGTTTCTAAATAAGGGATAAAATGGTGACTGAGGCCTATTTTTGTAACTGAAAGTTTGACAATCCCTATAAACTTAATATAACTTTTCAGGGCCTAAAAACTTAATTAAAGTTTCATTCAGCCCTTTTTTTGAAAAGCTCCCGATAAAATTATTCAAATATTTTTTTAGTTAACTCAAATATCAATTATAGTATTGATAATATTAAACTATGTTGATAATATTAAATTAATAAATAATAGTATGTATTTAAATTTGTATTATAAGAATATAATATAACATTAGAGATTTTTTTTAATGTTGAAACTAACAAATAAATACCCATTATTTCTGCAAAATATTTGTGCATTCCATATATATTTTTTTGGTTACATATTTTTCGGGATAGAATCATGACATACAATTATAATATCTGTTTTCAAGGACGTACCTCAAATTATTGATAATTATGGCTTTGTTTGGGAGGGGGTTTTACATTGTAAAGTAAAGGAGATGAATTGAAATCTCATGCTTGAGATGAAGAAGCATGAACAGTATGATGGTATATGATGGGAGCTCATTAGTGAAAAAATGATGCAATTAATTCATGCAAACTGTGCGTAATTTGTTTATAAAAATGTCAAATTTTACCAAGATCTCTGTATTTTCAGGTCTCTGTTGATAGAAAGGACATCTTCACTTTGTTGCTGAAAATGGAAGCAATTTTAGGCGGTAAAGTGAGGAAACAGCTGCTAGTAAGTGGGAGCAGCAGAATTTGATTGACGTGACTGCAGCCTTGGGAGAGGAAATGCAAGTGGGAGGACTTTTTTCTACTTATTTACATAATTGCCAATTCTAGAAAACTTTTTAGTTAGTGGACAATTAAATAATACTCCCTTCTGTCTTTTTTTAACAGATGTTTTGGAGTTTTTCACATAGTTTAAGAAACTAATTAATTAAAGGTGTCAACTTATTGATTTACCCTCACTATTAATGACGTTTTTCAATTTCTTTAGATGCATTTATTGTTTCTCATAATCCTTCCATTAATGTTTCATTTTGAATTAATATTACATCAAAAAAACCCTTTCATATGGTATTAACACCAACGCCATAATTTTGTCAAAATTTCAATAGCTTACAAAAAATAATTAGGAAATGGATTCTGGAAAACAAAATTTCGCCAAAAGATATTCATTTCTAATTTTTGAAAAGATTAGGTTCTTATATAAATGGTGAAAATCTACTGCATCTTTTGATTTGTCCATCTTTGTTAAATTGGAAGATGTCAAACTTCTTCTTTGATATATACCCATTTGTAGAAACTCTTCGTCTACTTTTCGTTGGAAAATGGACATTCATACTGTAATTGTTTGTCTTGAAAATAAAAGGCCATTCAAGAGGGAAAAATGGAAGAAACTGGTGAACAAACTTAGGATCTTGTGAAACGTCCATTAATTAGAACATTGAATTGGTGTGTAGAACGTCCAATATAAAAAACCAGAGGGAGTTATTTGTTAACATAATATCTAGACATTTAGTGGATATTTTAGTACATTTGTTTTGGTCAGTTCCCTGTGGTTTGGAAGGTATTTATTGCCTTCTTTCCCTCTTTAGAAAGGGTTGTTGAACACTTACCTCTTTTATCTCTACATAAAATTTCAGCCATTAATGCAAGTTTCATCAAGGTTGTATTCTTCAATTTATGTTTGTGCATTTATTACTATGCAGTGTGAGTAGTTGTCCTTGCAAGCAAGACCACTCTTAATGGCGATCCAAGGAGATCTTCCACCAGCAAAGTAATGTATACTTCCTTGTTTACTTATGTATTTTGTCTAAATGAATGATTTAATTGTTAATCTTGAGTCAAAGATCTATCTCTTTCCTAGTAATGTTAGTATGGACGAGAGGCGACCTAGCATTATGGAACACATTCACACACTTACTACGCATGAGATCGAGAGATCATAGCTTGTACGCTAAGGGTTTCATTATATGAATACTTAACTGAACTTAAAGTTTCACTAGTGAATCTATGAAGGACCGAGAGGTGAAGTATATTTGTTGATGTTAGAAACTAAGTTAGCCTATTATAAGCAACTTAGGGAAATTAGGTTGAGATACTTTGGATTTGCTTATGTTTATGAAATAATATATGTGATTGTTGTGGAAGATATCATTAGATTGCCAAGGATAGGTTGAGCTTGATGTTCTCCTTATTATTAACAACCAACTTTTTAATTTTTGTTTTTATTTAAAAATCATATTTTTAAAATCACAATCAATCCCGACTTTAATTTACAAGCATTTAAAATATTAAGTCCATTTATCGTGAAAATTTTAGACTTGACTTAACTACTCCTTGTAGGAAAACGACACTTGTATTTGCCTAAACTACAACAAGACTCTAGTACACTTGCTAGATATACCTATTTGGGCGCAACATGAGCCTTCTTCGCTGGTTTTCCTTCATTCTACCTAATTTGCGTTCCACCAATTTGGCCGAATTTGAGAGAATGATATTTTACGTTTCCAATTTTAACCTTTCTTTATTTTTTATTTCCAAATACACCTCATCTCGAGTATAAAAAGTTGGCTACTCCCATTCTCTGCCCTAATTCCTTCTTTTCAACAGGCTACTTCCAATCCTTGCTTCAGCTTGAGCTTCCACATGTGGTTTCAAGTAAGTATAACTTTATTTGTATTAATTTTGAATTAAAGTTGATTTATGGACTAAAATCTCTACATTGTATTCATGAATTTTAGTACTGTTTTTTCCGTTTCAACTTCCTGTTTGAAAAATTAGGTTTTTCACAAAATATGGATTAGCAACATATATACTTTAATCAAAACCTTATTTACTTGTCCATGTAGTTTATTCAATTATTCACATGAATATACTAACTAATATATTTGGCATGAAAGACAAACCAACATACTAATATTTCATTTGTTATCCATATTCTAGAAATATATTGTGTTAATAATTAACAACATTAATATCTTCTAAAAAATCCTTACTAATTTACAAACTACACTTCACTATCGTTAGATTGCTTTTTGCACAATCTTTATATTAATATATAATGAAAGTGTCAAATAAGAACAACAAAGCTTAAATTTGTGTTTATGAAGATCAATCGGATGTTGTGCATGCATCCTTCTCATTTATATAAACATGTATATGAAAATATGATGTAGTTGTGAATCGATGATTCATTTTAAGTTATGTATATATACACATTATTATGAATTGATAGTTCTTTTATTATTCAGATGGACGATGATGAACTGAGTGTGATCAGATTACAACGACAGCATCATTTAGCAGTTGTTCAACTTATTTGTGCTTTAGATATTTGGTTTGAAGAACATGGAGTTTTTAGTTATAGTGTAGTATCGCATAAATTAAGGCTTGAGGGGGAAAAAGTACGAGATGAGTTAATAAACTTTTAAACTCTAGTTAATCTTTGTCAAAATATGATATGAATGAGCCCTCTTGCTTTTAGAGAATTTTGTGATATATTAGTTAAGGGGGAGGGTCTTATACCAACTTTACGAGTGATTGTTGAGGAACAAGTAGCAAAATCACTTTGGTTGTCAGGGCATGGGGTTTTACATCGTGAAATATCGTTCTTCTTTCATCGTTCTGGAGGGACAGTGAGTCGACATTTTCACAAGGTTTTAGATGCAATAGTTGCATTAGGTGAGGTTTTCATGAAGCATTCTGATGGCTCACATACTCCACTTGAAATTTCAAGCAAAAATAGATATTATCCCTACTTTAAGGTGATAAATAAGCTTTTGAATGGTTTAAATTTCATAATTTGTGCACATGTTGTATTCTTAATAAATATAGAACTTAATAACTCAAGGATTGTGCTAGAGCTATCGATGGAACATATGTTAGGGTTAAAGTTTCTAACGTAGATACTCATATATATCATTAGAGGGAGGAACACCCAATGCAAAATGTGTTAGTTGCATGTACATTTGACTTAAAACTCACATATATATTAGTTGGTTGGGAAGGAATAACACCTGATTCAAGAATTTTGAAAAGTGCATTAGAAAAAAAATTCCTCCTTTACGAATTCCATAAGAAATTTTTTGAAAATACAACCTTATATGTACAAACATGTAATTCATTATAGTGACAAATTTCAATGTATATATTTAGGAAAATATTACCTCATAGATGCTGGATTCATGTTGAGACATAGTCTGATTACACTTTATAAAGAAGAGGGATATCACTTGAAACAATACTCCAAAAATTCTCCACGAAGTCCTTGTGAATTATTCAACCAGCGTCATGCATCATTGCGCAATGCAATTAAAAGGACATTTGGAGGTTAAGAAAAGATTTCCAATAATAGGAAGTACGATAAAGCCACATTATAATTTTGCAACACAGAATCAACTCATTCTTGATTTTTGTATTTTGCATAATTACTTAATAGGTGTAGATCCAAATATTTGCAGAAGTTGATAGGGAACTAAGAACTCACAATGGCACATCGAAAGTAAATGATGAAGATATTATTGACGAGACAAAGGAAGGAGAACTGTTGAGTGATTCAATAGCTGTTACAATGTGAATTGAAGATATTTCTTAATTTTGTTTTTCTTTTTGTTGTACGATAATAATTGATTGAGGATGAATGGGCAATTAAGTTCATACCATCTCGATACATTAGGTTTTTCATAGTGATGTTATGGTATGTATAGTTGTAGTTGCTTGTCAAGTGTTTGAGACAATATCGATGGTACGCTACAGGTTCTTTCCGAGTAGAACCTTCATTGTTCATTTCATGCAAGAGACCAGCATGCCGATCGGAAATGACACCCAAGCCAAATCTTTGGGTGTCATATGCTCTCTTATGCACTCCACGAAACACCCACAACTTTCTTTGTTCTCACTTTCAACGATCGCAAAAGCAATGGGAAGAATATAATTATTTCCATCCAAAGCAGTAGGCACCAATAGCGTTTGATGATATTTCCCATACAAAAATGTCCCATCAATTTGAATAACCGGCCTACAGTGTTTGAACCCTTCGGTGCCTGGCTTGAAAGACCAAAACACTCGTTTGAACATGTTGTAGAGTGCGTCAGTTGTATCATCCGTAAATTAAATTATAACCGAACCTGGATTGCAGTGGGTCAAAGCCTTCAAATAACGTGGTAACATATTGTATCATTCTTCCCAAGTGCCAAATATCTTTTCCATTGCTCTCTTTTTTTGCACCAAAAGCCTTCCTGCTTGAAATGGTGTATCCCCATTTCTCCTTAATTAACATGAGCTATTATGCTATTGAGGCTGACATTCACTGAATTTTTTAAAATCATTCCTAAGATTGAACCAGCAATTAAATTGCTGTCAAGATTCAGATGATCTTGAGATGCTCCAGAGTTTATGCAAGTATGTGGACCTTGCACTTGAGTGATTATCCACATATTGATTATCTTCTTTAAGATTGCACGAAGCGTCAAAGCCGTCATATACATGATTGTCCACCTTCTTTGTTGTTGCATGCAACAGCCAATTTATTTGGTTACGATTCGAGCGTGCGAAATGCCACATGATTTTTCATCGATGTAATTTTCAATGCTGCTTGCACTTCCTTCTTTCCGGGGAAAACTAACACAGCTCTTAAATCCGAAACTCCATCCCACGTGCCAACCTTATTGATATCATTGGCATTAGGGGAGAGCAAAGAATCTGGAAAACTAAACCGAACCTAAGAACCAAACCGGACCGAACCGAACCGAACTAATTTGGTTTGGTTCTTGGTTCCCCTATTTTCCTAATTTGGTGTTTGGTTCGGTTTTTGGTTCTCGAAAGAAAAAAATCATATAAACCGAGACCCGAACCGAAATAATAATAATAATAATATATATATAATAATATAATTATTGAATATTAGTTTAGTTTATGGTTTTGTGTTATGGATTTGCTAGTTTAGTTAATGGATTTACTAGTTTATGTTATGGATTTGCTAGTTTAGTTTTATGGATTTGCTAAATTGCTAGTTTTTATTTGGAACTAAAAATTAAAATTTGGATGGTGAAAAATGAATTTTAATTTGGTTATTCACCGAACCAAACCGAATCAGACCGAACCGAAATATTTAGGTTTGGTCCAGACCGAACCTAATTCTATTAGGTTCGGTGTTTAGTCCTTATAATTTTCCTTATTCGGTTTTTGGTTTATTTGGTTTGGTTCGATTCTTGGATCGAACCGACCAATGTTCTTTCCTAATTGGCATATTGCACTTAATCATGCTCATGTATCTCTATATATGTAGGACTTGGGAATTCAAAAGCCAATAATAGAGAAATAGGTGGAATAACATGCCTTTCCTCGTCATAAAGAGGGGTCATATTTAAATCGAACCTTTCAGGCGGTGCACTGCCCTCATTATCATCAGCTCGTGGTGTGTGCTCTTCTTCATTATCATCTTCACTATCCGCAAAAAAGTCTAACTCGGTAAGGATCTCATCATCTTTTATGACGTCCACATTATTTGGATCCTTGCTTCATTTAATGTAAACATAAATTAGATCTTCCGCTTCTTCGTCTTCATTTCGCGAAGTTCCGGCTTCATAATTTAATGGATTGGTATGATCGCTCGATGCAACTTGAGTTTGATTGGAACCAACATTATACAATCCAAATGTATCCATCATCAGGAATTCCTTGGTGGCATTAGAAGGTCCGCCTTGAATTGTAGGTGGAGTATATCGAAAAGGATCGGATACGCCAACATCACCATATTGAAAATTTGAAGTTGATTGAAATCCAACTGGATTATTAGCTTGCGAAGAACCAAATGTGAACAATGAATGTGTTTGCTTGAATGAATAAGCCGGTGGTTCTTCTTAAACAGTATGAACCTCATATTCAACAAATAGCTCAGCTATGTTGTAGTGTTGAATATTGTCCAAATTATAGCAAATGAAATCGATTTCTTCATCGCCACAAATATGCAAGTAACTACAATTATTTGGTCGAATATGATACTTATACACGATTTTTGTTGATATCTTTTCTACAAGACTATCAAAAGATGACTTTTTCTTCACCTTAACATGTTTCTGCATGCTTTTGGGCAAGCCATATCATAATGAAACACATTTTCATTCATATGCTTTCTTCCTCTTCAGTAGATAATGTAGTGGTTGTTGCGTGACATTTTTGTTCACTACAATATCGATACCAACACAAATTCATTCTACTAATTTAATAATTTTAAATATTTTTTCAATTATAATAATTGAGTTCTTATTTTTATCATTTTATTATGTAACATTATCATTATCATATATTAGCAAAATGTATTGTAGGTTAATATTACTGGCAATAATAACAAGGTCAAAGTTGACATGTAATAATTATTTTATTTCTTATTGTATTTGTTCTATAAAACAATACAATTTTTTCTCATAAAAAATACATATAAAGGAACACATACATTAACACATGATTCACAATATATAAATAAACGCATACATTAAATGGTTCATACTACATAAGTTAACCATAAACACATACATTATTTTCAAACACACACATATACGCTTCACAACACAATACTAAAACGCTTAATTTGTAAAATAAACTATCTTCTTAACTGGAATAAACCTACAAATTAAAGCTTTCAAATCTTCAAGAGATGAAGTATCATTGACACTTCTTCTCCTAATCACCTTCATTCCACTCCTTAGGTTTAAAGTACTTCTCTATAATCAAATTACACTACTGCATACAAATTGAGTCATAAAGATTATAATAGTTTTTTTTTATAATTTTCACCGGATTGGTAATATGCACTGGCCAATCTCACTTACAGAGAATAGTACCTCAAGGACCTTAACATGAATAAGTACTTGGCCCTTTGGTTTGTTCCCAAACCAAAACTCCCTGACCATATGTACTCTCGCATTTTCGTGTGCAAAGTTATCAGATGCTCAACAATAGGATCTATATCATTAAGTTTACTCATTCTCGAGATTTTTATTTTCATAATTCGTCTCATTCTATCTCTTAGTCTCTGGAACTGAAATGGAGATTTAGGATTTATTGGAGACTTCACCATTCGAGCCATCTACGCAAAGAGTAAAAAATCAATATCAACTATGTATAGATTTTCTCTTTCACTCAATTTCAATTTCCAAAAGAAAAACTATTTATTACTAAGATGTATCGAAACTAAAACAACATAATTTGTTTATAAATTTTTAAAGAATTTTTGTAGTTTTTATTTCTTATTAAAATGTATCGGAACTAATTATTTTTTCCCTAATTAAGTATTAGTCTAATTTTAGCTATTTCCTTATTAATAATGGAGTACTATGGTATTGTAAGAGCAATATTTTTTCTTTTTTTTTTATGGGAGAGAAATATTTTTTTAATTGTAATTGATATGTGTACCTAACATTATAACTAAAAATTGGAATTTTATAATATTAGGGGAATCATTACTATTAGGCTTATATTTTACCAAATTTTTGTTTAGCTTGCAGATTTTTTTATAAAATATTGTTACCGAATATAATTTTCTTCAAGTTATTTTCCACACATAAATTAAACACCACGAACTCAATATTAGAAGCAAAAATACAATTTAACAAAAAAAAAAATTATTGTCAATGCCATATGTGATAACTTTATAAGTTGAAATTTAGCCAAATACAAAAGGTCAAGAAATTTTTTTTCTCAAGTATAATTAATAACTCGTTTATTATAATATCATGGAAATTTAACAGGATAATTGAGATTAAAAAAAATTACATCTAAGTAATAGTAGCATTCCAGTACAAAATAACATAAAAACAGACTGAATTAAAAAAAACGTATTGAGTACAAGTTACTAGCCAAAATAATTATTGAGTGCAAGTTACTAGCCAAAATAATAGTAGCATAATTTTATATTTCACATATTCTTATACTAGCCTAAATAAATTTACTAAATTTTTCGAATTTGACCCTAAAATAATTAGATTAAAATTTGGAAACAATTATTTTTACCAAAATTTCAACGCTAAGATAAACTAAGATGTGACATACAAGTGGAACTTATTTATTTTCGTAATTAATCTATACTTAAATTATAATGAACTTAATTCTATCAAAAAAATCAACCAAATCTTATTTAGTTACTGATTGGCATTCTTGAAGCATCCTTAAATATTGTGATCATTGTTTTGTAAACTTTGAAAATAAAAACTTTTAACTAATTACATCTGCAAACATTCCCCCTCAATACTCCAAGGCTAAACATCACTTGAAAATAGTTGAATAAATTATATATATTTATGGTCCTCATTTCTAAATAACATCGTGTACAAATAACCACATATTTTGCACCCACTTATTATTTTCTCCATCCAATCAACATTTTGACATTCCATGTTAATATTAACACTGACAAATAACACTAACACAATTTTGTTACTATTAACACTAACAAATAACAAAATAACACTAACAAAAACAATAATTTTGCTAATATTAACAAAAACAAAATAACTACATTTTTATCTTCAAAATTAATTAATTTGACTGATAAAACACATACCTTAAATTGCAGTTTTTGTATGTCCTGAAAAATTGTAAAAAAATACACAATAATAGTTCATTTTCCATATTCTAACTTCAAAACAACAAAATTTTTTTTCTTCTCAATACAACTTACCTGTTCAAAGAGAGATTTAGAGAATTAAGATACAGAGAAATGGAAAGAAGCATGCAGATAATAGAAAAGAAGGGTAAAGAGAGGAAGAGGGGTTATATATTAAGAAGAAATGGGAGGGGAGGAGAGGGGTAAAAAAACCAGTTTCAACTGGTTTTTTTACGTGTGTGGGAATCTCTCCTATTCACATGCAAAGTTACTTTGTTACAGTCTTTGATTGCAGCAAGTAACTTAATTTAACTGAAAACGGGACACGCAGTCCTGTTTTCTGACACTAAAAACGGGATTGTGTGTTTCATTTTCAGAGCGCCCAGTCACTAATCATGCTACAGCTTTAAAAACAACTCAGTCGCCTAGTCACTAATCATGCTACAGTCATCAGTCCCGTTTTCGGTACAAATTAAAAACGGAATAGAAGGAGAATAGAATAGCTTTTCCAAGAAGAAAGTCATTTATATTCCACAGATATATCATAAAGCATAATAGCTAGGCTTTGCTTGAATGGATTTTATGGATAGTTTAAGTGTTGCTTAAATGGGGTTTATATTAGTTGTATACTATGTTACATGGACCCGTTTAAATGTGTCTGGCACGGGGTACGGATCCGGGTGTCTAGTACGGCAAACTCAAAAATTTTAGATACAGAGACCCTATCCTAAATTTGGACAAGGGTGCGGGATATATGTATGCAAAATATAAATGAATTATAGTAAGAGAAAGTAGTAGAGTATATAATAGTGTTAGAACAAGTCGATCAGAAAGATGAAACAACTGATACGTTGAATTGAAAAACAAAAAAGTTAAAAGTAATACATTTAATTAATGAGTACATAAAGTTTAATTGTAGTAGTATTCTATTTTTAATGGGATTGCCGATTAGACTAATTAGTATTAATAAAAAAATGCAATCATTTGTTCTCCTTTAATTAAAGGATAATTATCTAATTAATTATTTAATTGAAAAATTAAATAACATGGCTGAGAGCCGTGTTCGACAGTTCAATGGCGGATCCGACATGGTAAAAGTGCCCGAATCCGTGTCGTGTCGTACCGACACTAGTGCGACTGCCATTTACAAGGGTTCGAGTATCATAGGTTGCATAGCATATTGTTACAGGCTCTAACCTAGTAGAATAATACATACAGTTTTGTTGGTTTCTCTTTATACCCTTCCATGTAAAGAACAAATATAGTAATTGGGAAATTCTGTAGATAAGGGAATTGACTGACTTGTAGGATAGGCAGCCATACATAAATGGTCCACAGCTTGTTGATTAGTTCCAAGACAAATAAACACATGGTAATGATGTGACCGACTTGTAGTTTTGTGAATACTAAGATGGGATAGTGTGTGT
>CAOJBI012624983.1:0-11224 GCA_948277035.1 Euphorbia corollata
CTCCACCGGGAATTGTGGTATACTGATCCGTGGTAGGATTCTATACCTGAAAAGAGAGATTCTGAGTTCGGATATAATGGTTACTAACTTTATTCAAAAATTGAGAATTATGACTTTTATGATAATTTTGGCATTACGATGGCTTAGTAAAGCAATGAAAACTAGCCAGAATTTCGGCAGAGCAACGGCGCTACTTGGGATTTCCCATAGTAATCCGGACATGGTTTCCCTTATTTTAGGGTGTCCGGTCTTCACCTGCAAGCTCATTTGCACATATTAATGCAATTTATTAAAAAATAATGTAGTAAAGCAGCTCCAATGGCTCTTTACTCAAACATATATTGATAATCACAATGAAAATGAAAATAAAAGATTTAAGGCTTAGAGACAATACCCTCAGTTACCTGTTCGTTGTTCTAGGATTACGTGAGAGCCGGTACGGAACCGAATTTGTCATTGTTTTGATGAAAACTTTGACAAAAAGTAGAAAGCAATTTGATGGAAGTGATTTGGCTGTGTTTTGACTCGAGTTATAGCTATAATCATGAGTAAAACTGATTTGAAACAAATTTTATCGAGTTTAAGTCGAGAATTTCCGTGGGAAACTTCACTTAAATCGATTCTTGAGAGATTTGGATCAAGAGTTTTGAATTTGGCAGAGTTTCGATGTGTTTAAAGTCGAGAACGGACGGGTTTTGCTCTGGGAAAACCGAAAATCCGAACTTGAAAATGAAGTGGGGGGTGAGTTCTATATATAGTACGGTGGTAAATAGCCCCAGGGCCATTTACATAGGTAAATAGCCGCGGGGCTATTTACCTGGGGGGACAAAATCCCCGAAAAATCCGGGAAGCTAGGTCTAGGACCTAAAATAGGTAAATAGCCGCGGGGCTAATTACCTAGGTAATTAGCCGCGGGGCTATTTACCTATATGGGCTTATTTTGACTGTTTTGGCCCAATAAGCAAAACTAGAGCCCCACCTTATTTTGGCCAAATTCGATCGTTCAAGCCCCGAAAATGGCATTTTATGGTATTTCAGGACCCTATACAGCTTTTCCGGTTTCCGTCCGGATCGTTAAATCAGACTTTCCCTGGAATGTGGATTTTTGAGATTTTTATTTTTGAATTGAAAACAAGACAAATCGGCTCCGTTTGGCTCTTGTCGAATCCTGGATCTTGAAGTAGATATTTGTCCTCATCGGGCCCGAGCGGCCAGTGCTAACAACGGCTCTTACGGCACTATCAACCAAGACATCGATATGTATGAGCGAAAAATCATCTTTCAGTGTGGCTTTATTTAGATCACGGAAGTCTACTCACACTCTAACCCTTCCATCTTTCTTGGCTACCGGAACCACGTTCGCAAGCCACATAGGGTATTCAAATACTTCCAGAAATTTAGCTTTGATTTGTTTTGAGATCTCTTCTTTGTTCTCAGCCCATTCAGGGTGCAAGGGGTTTCATCTTTTGTTTGACTGGGCGAATCTTGGGGTCAGTTGGTATTTTATGTTCTGCAATGTCTCAATCAACACCAGGCATATCATCATAAGACCAAGAGAGAGCCGTAATGTGTTCTTTTAACACTTTTATTAATTCTCTCTCTTGTTCGATGGATAATTGGTTGGAGATGAGTATCATTTTAGGATTTTCTTCTGTGTTTAAATTTATTTTTTTAGTAGCATCATTATTAATATTGAAAATGCTATATGTTTGGTGGAATGGATGGATGGAATCATAATCAGAAACAAAATCCAAATAAGCAAAGTTTTCACTTTTATTAAATGCATCATAAACTACATTATTCATTTCAAAAACATTAGACAAACAGACAATGAACTCATCCTCTTCTATAGGAGTTGGCTCTTTTTCTGTAATAGCCAGGCTTGCGGATTCTTGCTCTACTGGTACCATGACTATTTCCTCGTCATCATCATCATCAATCTCCATTTTCATCTTTCCTTTGTCTGTTTGGACCGGTTCCTGTTCAGCTTCTTCTACAAGATTCAACTGGGCTTTGAGCCTCTCCGCGAGCATACCAAAAGCTTTTCTTCCTAAGACGACATGTTTGGGTTTCTTTTAACTCTCTTCTCATCACATTGTACTGGATGATCAACTTGCCCAATAACTTTGCCAATGTCATTGTTAATAGGATTCATTATCTATTCCATTATCCTCTTATCCCTAATCATGTCAGTAATCAGACCCATCCCATACTTGCCAAAATCCACAATTGAGAAAATTTCAAATCTTAGCTGGAGTCCCATCATAAGGGCCTTGCTTTGCTTGTCTAAAACCGTTCTACCTTGAAAGCTTGCTCCTTGAGTGTCTAGGTCATTTGTACCCCAAGCCTGCAAGTCGTAATTCTCCGGGCCCGATATTAAAAGTGGGTATGCCTTGGCCCTGAGCTCTAAGTCTGGTCCCAGGAACATGGTGCTGTTGCATGTATTTCTTGATCCATGGACTCCAGTATTCCTACGGTTGGTCATTTTGATCTTCCCCTATAGCAGCTACTATGAATCGCCTCATGTTATTTTCTGTGACATTGAGTGCTGTAATCATGGATGCCTTGTCTACTTCCAAAGTAATGATCTTTCCTCGCAAAGGAATCTTGAATTTCTGATGTAGGGTAGACGGAACCCCTCCTAAGGTGTGGAACCACGGACGTTCGAGTAGCAAAGAGAAAGTCACTGGAATGTCAATTATAGTGAACAACACAAAAGATAAAAGTTCACTAAATGTCACTTCTACCTCGAATGTACCAATGACAGCTCTTTTCGAGTCATCGTAGGCTTTTATGATTGTTGTTGACTTCTTCAATGCTTCCTCGCTTAAACCAAGCATCGAGAGTATTTATCTTGGACAGATATTAAGGGCAGAACCTTCATCGATCATAATGCAAGGCATTATCTTCCCTAACATTAGATTTCAAATAAAGCGCTCTATTGTATCTAGTTCCCTCGTTTGGTAGATTTGCACTTATGAATACAATATCTGGAATGATCATGGTGACTTCAGTGTTGAGCAAAGCACATACTTATTCTAGTGAGGCAGTTGGTGAAGTCTCTATTTCCATCATCCTCCTAACAATAGCCATCATATGCTCTTGGGATTTAATTAGAAGTTCCCAAATGTTCATCTTAGCTTGGGTAGACTTCAACTGATCAATTATAGTTTCCTCAGTTCTGGTTTGTACTAGAGGTCCAGTTGTAACCACAAGCGGTTCATTTCTTCGAATTGGAGGTTCAGCAACTCTCGTTACTCTCCCTCCCATTGTAATTGGACTCACATATTCTAGAGGCGGGTATGTTGTTTCTAACTCATCAAAGTCTTCATCAAGCAGTATATCCTTCAAGTTGAGGGGTTTAGCTTTAGTGGTTGCCATCACTAGCTGACTTGCCACAAATAGCCATTCCAAGAAAGACACTTTTCTTTGCGACTGATCAACAGAATTAACTTATAATATGTAGGAGAGAACTGAATTATTTAGAAACACAATTCGAATCATATTAACTGATGAGGAAGAAGCTCCTTGCGTAGGTTCTTTTTCTCCAACCATATCAAGAGTGTCACATTACATTAACTTCTTTAGATTCAACTCTTCAAAATCATATTCTAGCTTTTCCATATACCAAGGATAATTCTTTGAAGATTCTACGAATGTGGGAAGTGTTTCTTTAGCATTCTCCCATGACATATATCGTAATGGAAAACCTAAACATGTTCTTTCTGGCAAAGCAGTTGCCGGAGGATCAATCCATGTGAAATAGTCTAAAAACTGATCTGCAAGATTGTTCTAGAAGTATTTTGATAAAGGCTTAACCCTTCGAACCAAACTAGGGCTTTGCCGCTCAAAGTAAGTCAGAATTTTCTGGCCAGTAAGAAAATTGTGCCTCTTCATAGTTCATATAGATAACAAAACCTCTAAGGTGGTTTGCAGGGTCTTGAGAATCATCAAACGCAAGATGATAATATGTGATGAGATTAGAATCCATAACTCGATTTGCAAGTGCTGCTTATCTGTTCTCAGCCCAAATCCTTTCCATGATATATTTTGGGCTTAGATCCTGGCTAGGATCCCTTATCATGTTGACTCGGCTACCCTCGTCAAAATCTGTAAATTCTCTAGAATCTTGACTCCCGGTGGACCCAAAGTCATCTGAATCAGTCTCTTGATATGAGGCATAGCTTTCACTGTCAAAATTGATCAACTGCCCATGATATATGTGCTCATTGTCATGCTCAAATTCACCAGGCCAATTGATTGGTGGAACATCGCATTCTTCTTCAGAATCGGATGGTGGCTCTGGATTTTCAACTTCACCATCAGGATTGCCAAGCATGAACTCCTCAAACTCAATTTCATCGTCGAAGTCCATAGCTCATCCAACTATGTCGGCTTGAATATCCACTTGTTCTATGTGTTGGTGCCAATTATTCTCATCATTAACGTCCCAAAATGGATTAGGAACTTCATGAACTAGAGATTGTACTCTCCATGGGCCAAAGTTGAAGTTGCCTCTATTGCCTGCTTCGTTTACTTGATTGGCATTCGAATAATTTGGTTCTAAGTGATGATCCAAATCAGGAACCATAACAAGTGGATATTCCTTGGGATCTTCTTCTTCTGAATCCTCTCTTGGGTCTTCTTCCTCCGGAACCGCCTCGGGGTTGGCTACAGGGTCTCGGGGAACCAGTTCTTGATCACCATTTCATTGAACTCGATCCTTATCCTTTCAAGATCATGAAAAGCTTCATTGATAATTCTGCCATAATCATCTAACTCAACCCTCACTTCCTGAAATAGGTCGACAGGTTCAGCTTACAGGTTATCTAGACCAAAGTATCCATTCCAATAATTTGGATCGTTCCACATGCGTTCTGGATCAAACAGCTCTTCTTATTATTATTTAGAGGTATCCTGAGATAAGATGTTCTATTTAGAAGAGTTCCCAAATTCAAATTGGGAACTGCCTTCATAATCCGGGTTCATGTATGAAGGAGGAACAACAGGTTGAATCAGAGGAGGTGGAGGTATTTCACATCCCCTATTCTATACATCAATCTCAAGTTCCTCCCACCAACAAATCCCAGAAGCATTGGGATAGGTAACCATGAAATGATGCATGAAGGATCTCGAGAGGTAAATCCAATTCCAATTTCTCTCAATGGGGAGTGAATTGAACCATTCAAGTGTCAGACCAGCAAGGAATCTTGGGAATTGAGAAGCAAATCCCATGACGAGTAATCCCCTAGCATGCATGAAGTGGATGAATCTTTCCTCGTGATCAGATGGATCTGTGTTTCCCTAGAAGATCATCCCGTTGGGATACGATAATAAATTCTTCCTTCCCTTGTGATTTCCTGGACATATATATTAATCAACTTGGTACATAATGTCCAAGTTTTCGAACATGGGATTTTCACCCCATCCCAGGCTGTGGTAAAAATTCTCAAAGATATCTTGTTGGTTATTGTCCCCTCCAATTCTAATATTTATAACATTTACTGTGGCTGGGAAGTTAGGAAGTGGATTTGTCTGCATACTAGGCTTTTTCTCTGGCTCTTCGACTTTTCCATTAGCAAAGATTTGCTGCAAATCCTTTAGTAAACTGGTGAATTCATTAGTACGATGGTCCTTCATGACATGATAAGCGTAAAAGTTATCACGATCGGCTGCCGTTGGTGGAGTGAATGGTTTGAGGCTTCGTAAGACATTAGCCATCCTTAGCTTAGTGAAAATCGTAGAAAAGGATTCCACCCATGGGGAAATAGATTGATGTGCTTGGACCTGAGTAGTTGTAACAGTCTTAACAGAGGTTTGATGACTTTGTTTTGCATAACCGGAGTTGTTTTGCCAAATATGCTTCCTTTTTCAAAACTTCTTGGTTTACCATAGGCTTGGTATTCCTCTTTCTTCACTTTATCCTCTTCTTCATACTTCTATATCTTCTTAGCATAGCCAATAACCTCATTAAAGGTTTCGAAGTGCTTCATTTTCATACCGTCTTGATATTTCTGGCTAGATCTCTCTACAAGTTTAACAATCAAAGCCTCTTAGTTTGGAGCTCCAGCAACCAACGTTTTGACTGCCATCCATCAAAGATAATAAGCTTCAAATGTTTCATTAGGGCATTGATGCATCCTTTCGAGATCTTGAAGAGTAGTTTTCAGCTTAAGATTAAAGGCATAGTTCTCAATAAAGGCTTAACCTAATTTCTCCCAATTTGACTTTACTTCTGATGGCAAACTCATGTAGCAATCAGTAGCTAAACAACAGAGAGTAGTCTGAAAGAGATTAACAATGTGCACCTCAGGTATTGTCATCCCCATCATGATTCTGAGATAAGCTTCAATGTGAGCATAAGAAGACCCTGTACCATTATAAGGAGTGATATAAGGCATTATGAAATTTGAAGGAAGAGCTTCAGACTCATTCAACCAGTATCTATTTATATCTAGACATTGTCGCATCGATGACCCTGCCAACTTTTCTATTTTCGGAACCATGGTTTCTAGACTTGCCAGTTTGGCCTTTAACTCATTCATTTCACAACCTCCTATGTTGAAGTCCTCTAAGACTCGGAAGCAATTATGTTCCTTAGATAGTTCTGAAATTCTAGTTTGTTAATGAAATTCCGGAAATTCTCATCAAACTCTCTTCTTTCGGTAATATCGTCTTTATGTCTGGACTCTAAAAAGAATTCTTCAAGAGATTCTAAGATCGAAGGGTTTCTGATTCTTTGCGGGCCTGCTGTGCATTCTAATCAAGTATTAGTACGTTTCCAACCTGAAAGCACAACTGACCAAGTGTTAGCAAAAGCAATTTGGCTTTAGCCCTTTGGCTTCTAATGCACTTATATGAAAATGTGTATGTATGTTTGCATGGATGCGTGTAAGACTCAAGAATTGAATCGGTCATCCTAAATGCTTGAGGAACACTTGGAGAAACAAGAATTATAAATAATTAGGAAACATAGAACAGAACGTCTCGAGACATGTGAATCATAAGCAAAATGTATCTAAGAGGTTATCTTGATGCGATTCTAATTCATTAGTCTAGTAAAGCAGGTTACTAGCCAGATGACTTATTGGTCTAAAGATGAATTTCTGTAGTTAAAATGTGTTGACTATATTAGTCGATTATGATTCAGGGTTGATTTTGAAGTGACTCGACTCTGAGGTCTGTCAAAATTGACTTATTGGTTCAAAATGACTCTATAGTTAAGATGTGTTCACTATATTAGTCGATTACGACTCGAGGTCAGTTTTGAAGTGACTCGACTCTAGGGTCGATCAAAATTGACTCATTGGTCCAAAACGACTTTCTATAGTCAAGATGTGTTGACTATATTACTCGATTATGACTCGAGGTCGGTTTTGAAGTGACTCGACTCTTGGTCGGTCAAAATTGACTCATTGGTCCAAAGATGACTTTTTATAGTCAAGATGTGTTGAATATATTAGTCGATTATGACTCGGGGTCGGTTTTTAAGTGACTCGTCTCTAGGATTGGTCAGAATTGACTCATTGGTCCAAAGATGACTTTCTATAGTCAAGATATGTTGACTATATTAGTCGATTACGACTCGGGATCAGTTTTTAAGTGACTCGCCTCTAAGGTTGGTCAGAATTGACTCATTAGTCCAAAGATGACTTTCTATAGTCAAGATGTGTTGACTATATTAGTCGATTACGACTCACGATCAGTTTCGGAAAAGTTTGACTTTTGGTCAAACGGTTGACTTTTATAGTCGGAATAGTGACTTTTACAGTCACGGAAACTCTATGGTCGAATCTGGAAAAGTTTGACTTTTCGGTCAAACAGTTGACTTTTGCAACCGGAATAGTGACTTTTACAGTCATTGAGACTCTAGGATGGAATCTGGAAAAGTTAGACTTTTTGGTCAAACAGTTGACTTTTACAGTCGGAATAGTGACTTTTACAATCACGGAGACTCTATGGTTGAATTTGGAAAAGTTTGACTTTTTGGTCAAACGGTTGATTGTTGCAGCCGAAATAATGACTTTTACAGTCATCGAGACTCTAGGGTCGAATTTGGCTTCTAGAAGTCGAATATATGGCTTTGGTAGCCGAGGTGATTCTTTGGTCGGGATTTGTGTTTTCGAGTTCCTATTTCTAGGGAAAATGCAATGTCACACGATAAATATCATGGCTGCATAAAGATGTGGTTCGTTTTCACACAATCATGATATTATGCACAAGTTTTACATTTCGATAATTTATAAAACCTGCACAAGGAGCAAACTATTAGATCGTTCCTACTACCCTTATTCTCCATTTGGTTACTTCGCTTTCATGTCAACAGGGTACTAACGAAGTCTGCTCGCGTTCTCACATGGTTTAGGGTAAACCTATGGGAAAGTATCTATGGTTCATCTATATGATGGGCTTGGTCTCAATCAAGGGTGTGAAATAGGTACCCTGCGCCTTTGTGTACCCAAGTTTGATGACCCTAAAACGAACCAAAGTAACTCTTTCCACATATAACATACTCAGGTACTCTGATCCTACATGAATCAAAGCTCTTTATACGTTACGCAAGGGGTGTGATCAGATCCATATCCCCAAGCCCTAAGTGAATTTGAGTGATACTTCACCAAAAGACACCTAAATTGGTTGTCGAGTGAGATATGAACGTACAAATGCAATCCTAGAATTTTGCGTAGTAGCAATCTCATCATAAATGTCATAATTCTCGGTTTTGAATAAAATTGAATTACTACATCAAAAATTAGTTTTTTATTAAAATTTGATTTTAATAAAAAAAACAAATTTAGTCCTCAGCAGAGTCGCCATTGGGAGCGGGCGGTCCTTTTCGAAATGTTGAAAAATTGAAAGTGCTTTTGTGAATGGGGTCGAAATGTGCATGGCACGAATTCGTCCGGGTTTTGTTTATAAAGTAAAAAGAGGTGTTTGCCCTCTGAGGAATAAATTCATTTATGGGAAATACCCTATTTTACGGAAAAAGAGTCGCCACCCGGTTCAGCTCCACCGGGAATTGTGGTATACTGATCTGTGATGGGATTTTTATACCTTTAAAATTGAGATTCTGAGTTCGGATATAATAGTTACTAATTTATTCAAAAATCGAGAATTATGACTTAAATGATAATTTCGGCATTATGACGGCTTAATAAGACAATAAAAATTAGCCAAAATTTCGGCAGAGTAACGGCGCTACTTAGGATTTTCCCATTTTATTCGGACATAATTTCTCCTATTTCGGGATATCCGGTCTTTACCTGCAAGCTCGTGCACACATATCAATATATTTTATTGAAAAGTAAAGTAGTAAAGCAGCTCCAGTGGCTCTTTACTCAAGCATGCAATGTTGAATAAAATAAAAATGAATGTAAAACGTTTAAGGCTTAGAGCCAATACCCTCAGTTACCTTTTCATTGTTCCAGGATGACATAAGAGCCGGTTCAGGACCGAGTTTGTTGTAAATTTGATGAAAACTTTGAGAAAAGTTCAAAACAAAGTCGATTGAAAGTGTTTGAAGACGTTTTGAATCGAGTTTTGGCAATAATCATGAGTAAAACTAATTTTGAACAAGTTTTAACGAGTTTAAATCGAAAGTTTTCGTTCGAAACTTGATTCAAATCGTAAATCAATTGAATTTCATAAAAAAAGAAGTTAAATTCGGTAGAGTTTTGACGCGTTTAGGAACGAAAACTGATAGACTTTGCAATGGGGTGAATTGGAGCTCAAAACTTGTTCAAATGGGAAGGGGAAGCACCCCTTTTATACTAGGAGAGTAATTAGTCTGCACTCTAATTACCCACCTAGATGGGTAGCCTAGCCTCCAGATTTAGGGGGATGCTACTCCCCATAGGTAATTAGCCTGCGCGCTAATTACTTAGGGGGGCATATCCCCCAAACCAGGGGAGCCTATTTGAGTAGGTTTGGGGCCCGATTTTTCCGGATTTCTATTTTTCGCAACTTTTCGAAATGCGATTTTTTGGTTTTAAAAATTGAATAATAAAATATGATAACTCGGCTCCGTTTGGCTCGTGTCAAATCCGTAATTCGAAATAGGTATGTGTCCTCATCGGGTCCGATCGGACCGTGCAAACAGTTATGCCTGATTTTTTACATGCAAAAAATATTGTTTTGATCCCAAAGTCCTCCAAACCTACTAGGATCTCTAAGTTTCGGCCTATAGCTTTGTGCGATGTTATGTATCATATTCTTTCAAAAGTGTTAGCGAATAGATTAAAATTGGTTCTGAATGGTGTTGTTTCTGAATCTCAAAGCGCTTTCCTTCCTGGAAGATTGATCACTGATAATATTACAATTACTTATGAGGTGAGGCATTATCTTCGTAGGAAAACTAGTGGTTAAAAGGGTATGGTTGCCTTAAAGCTTGATATGGCTAAGGCATATGACAGAGTCAAATGGTTATATGTTCGTGTTGTTTTAAACAGCATGGGTTTCTCCGATGTTTGGGTAAACTAAATGCTTATGTGTATCGTCTACTCGTTACTCTATCACGTCTAGTGGTTATCAGTTCGGTGATATTATCCCGCAGAGGGGATTGAGACAAGAAGACCCCTTTTTGCCATATCTATTCATTTTGTGTGCTGAGGGTCTTTCTACGGCTTTATTTGATTCGGAAAGCCAGAGGCTTATTAATGGTTAAGGTTTCTTAAACCGCCCCATCAGTATCCTATTTGTTTTCTGCTGATGATAGCTATCTTTTCTTTCGGTCTTCTCTTGGTGAATGTGCTCATATTAAAGATTGCATGAATCGTTATAAGAAAGATTCAGGTCAACAGGTGAATTTTAATAAATCATTTGTAGCATTTAGTTCTAATATTGGAGAATCGGAAAGGCAAGCAATTTGTGCTTTCTTTAATGTTTCCCTAACTACGCATACTTCTAAATATTTTGGCATGCCAATGAATATCGGAAGGAGTAAGATCAGCTCGTTTGGTTTTTTTAAGGACCGAATTTGGAAAAAAATTTAATTTTTTGTGATCGAAGTTGTTGAATTGGGGGGGGGGGGGGGTGGGGGGAGGAGGTTATTTTAATTTTTTTAATCAAATTAAAATTATAATATATATTTTTTTGTATGTGCACCATTATTTTTTAAAATGTTTTGGGTACTTTTGGGTATTCGTAAAAAATTTTTTTTTTTATTTTGTATTGTAAAAATAAATGTTCTTAAAATTAACTTCCGTCCCCCCCCCCCCCAATCAAC
>CAOJBI012626470.1:0-10040 GCA_948277035.1 Euphorbia corollata
TACTATCTATCCAAACACAAATTTTTAAAAGAACCATACTGTACTGTACCATACTATACCGCACCATACTTTAACGAACCATGAAGAACCATCATCCAAACAAAGCCTTAGAATACATTTTGCTAAACTTAAAAAAATATATATGGTAAAAAAATGTGGTCGAAATGATTTGTGGAATATTTTTTTTATAAAACGGTGTATATGGTTTTAAAAATTAGTAAAAAATGATAAAATGATGAGTTTGAAATTACATTATTGAAAAAGTGCAATCTAGTTCATTTTGAACTACAATTTGGTAAGCTAGTTAATAAAATTATAATACACATGATAAATTTTGAAATCTTTGAGAATTACAAATATGTTATAAACTAAACATCATGATAGTTTTAAAAAAATTCACGACTAAATGAAAAATTTCCAAAAAAAAATTACTAAATTTTGATGTATATTTCTTAAATAATATGATTAAATTATGGGAATGTTGAAATGGAAAAAAAAATCTTTTGTAACATTTTTATTTTTAATGAAAACAATGTTTTTTTTTCTTTTTTTACTAATTTTTAAAACCACAAGCACCTTTTTGGACATTTTTTATGAGAACTGTTTTAGAAAATAGTCGAACCACAAGTTGAATTTACCCAATTATTTTTTTTATTATTTTAAATTTATTCAACGGTAGGTTTGCAGGTATAAGAACCAAAAGCTCACTTACCAACATTTCAGAGTTTCCTTTTTTGCTCCCTCCATGTTTTAATATCTGTCATTTCTTAACGTAGAAATTTTTGGAAATATCTGTCACTTTTTGGATTACGATGTATTTTTATCAATCTTTTTCCTTTTTACCCTTTATTTTGCCGAGAAAACAAGTCCATTAAATACGATCAGAGTCAATGACAGCCCTAATCAAATGTGGACAGGCAAAATGCAAACTCCCCCTACATGTCAAAGAACAAACTGCTCTAGTTAACAAATACGCAGCTTGGTTCGCAGACCTACAAGCGAAAACTACTTTGTTATGACAAAAAAACTTAAAGAGTTCTTTACAGTCATTCAGGACAGAAGCTACATGAGCTAAGACCGAATAGGAATTATTTATTGCACTGACCACGATTAAAGCATCCAATTCAATAATAACATTATCGAATTGATTATCTTTTAATCAGCTAAGGGCTTCCTGAAAACTCATTGCCTCCGCTGCAAAAGCATCTCCTGCACCCGATAGAATTGAAGCATGGGCTGCCACAAACAAACCTTGGTTGTATCTAACAACACATCCATGTCCCAAAACTCTGCCACCCTCTAGAATACTCGCGTCAACATTACATTTAACCCAATTTAAGGATGGCTTCCTCCATTTCTGAGTTGATGCCGAAGAGGTACTAATTTCAGCCATTGGATTTGTAGCCTTCCATTCATTTAAAAAACATGGCCATGATTAATCACTCTTGAAGCAATGGCAAATCTTCCATTCCAGACCTAGTCATTTCTCCTTGCCCAAATAGCCCACATCGTTGCTGCAATGGTATCTACTCTTACCGTGCCTTGGCAAATAACCCATTGCCACCAACTGTCAAGTTGGTGATTGAGACCGGCCATCCTTCCCCTAAAACATTAGACCAAACATCAATAGCATAACTACAACTCACAATGGCGTGAAAAGAATTTTCGAGACCATCTCTGCATATTGGACAATAATTATCTACCAAAACATGCTTCTACCATAATCTAGAAAGAGTTGGGAGGCAATCAGTAGCCACTTTCTACAAGAACAACGAGATGGCATTTTAAGAACTAAGGAGTATCTTAGGCCCAAGGTAATCGAGACTTGTTTTGAATGATTCACTATACAAGCGAAGTCTACCATGACGAGCAAGAACATTGGCAACATGATTCCCTTCTCAGTAAATGTGAGAAGCAACAACAGTCATAGACTCCATTCTTCGAATGCAATCTTGGCATTCAATTGAATTGTCCACGGGACTGCTACTGAACGTGACTTTATTATGTTGATTACATAGAGCGAATCACATAAAATCCAAAGAGAGTGCCTTACATAGTCTAGGTGTTAATAAGAGAGAGTGTAGTAACTATATTTAAGAGAGTGTAGTAACTATATTTCCGCAGCCGAATATATTTAAGGAGTGGGGAAGGGCATGTTCCCTGTATTGTCTCCGTCCCGTGTTCGCCTTTTTGGGTGATATGTAAGTGGCGGTTTCATTGGGGGGCGCACGTCACCCTCGCTCTTTTCTTCCTGTCCTTTCTATATATTTATATAAAAAAAAATATTTCCGCAGCCGAATTCCAAACAGCTCCCACTTTTGCATGACCCCCTTTCTGGATATATTTCCTTAACTGCCAAAGAGAGTGACGAAAGCAAGGCTTTATACCCTTAAAAATACATTAATCCTAGATGACCATACTAACCAGAGCACCATAACAATTGCATTCTGACACAAAGAACTAATTTGAGTACTAAATTGTTGTTCAAAAGCTATTTGTCGAACCTTCTTAATCAAACTAGTTATGGAAATGAACGTCTAAATAATGACTTAATGGTTGCTCAAAGATGAATTGTAAACGAACACTCAACAAACAAATGATCACATGATTTTGTCAGTTTGTTGCATACAGCACAAACCGAAACCACATTTATTCCCTTTCGCATTAGACGTTATCATAAGAAAGCATGAGAGGGAGGAATAGATCTCGACCAAATTTTTCAAAACACCATATCTCCCATCGAGGGACCCATTAACCATTCACAAAATAATTGAACAGTGAATTTACCATTATAAGTTGGCCGCCATACTAAATGATCATGAGGACCAATACTTCTTTTCATCTCCCGTATATCCTGTTGAAGTCGAATCGCATCATCGAATAGAGAAGTCCAGCCATCATCGTCTAAGAACAAGGTCACTGATTATTTTTTTGTTCTACGCTCCGATGCCAAAAGGGATAGTTGATTGGAAATAGATGAAAGAATCCATTCATCATTCCAAAAGTTCAGATCTGAAGAATTCCCAATGAACCATAAACAATGAGATCATAAAGTTTTTTTATGAAAATTAAATCGAGGACCACACAGTAGAGTGTCCAATAGTAAATTTGGAACTCGTGCTGCATTAAGGAAATGAGAGCACAATAAAAAAGTCATTACAGATAATGGCCCAAGCTAATTTACCGAGCATTGCATAATTTACTTTGGCAATATCTTTCACCCTAATACCCCTGCCTTTGTTACCGGCCTTTGTAACCGTTGGATCATAAACTTAATCCTAATTAGAACTTGAAGTCCAAACCAAGTTCTAACCTTAAACTCAATCAAGTAAAGTCCAAGCCCATTGTCAAAGGTGTTGGATTATAATAAACTTGATCCAATTAACTATAACCCAATTTGGAGACCATTAACTACAACCAACTTGGAGGGCATTTGATTTAACCAAATAAGTTGGGAGTTATGGTTAGTTTGATGTTGTGATTAGTAAATGTGTTAATTGAGAGTTGTATCATTCACCTATTAATAGGTGGGTTGTTTAGTTATTTTTCATCAAGTAGAAGTAAGAATTCTTTAGAGAGAAAAGAAGTGAAGAGTGAGTTGTAGTTTTGTATTTTGAGTGAGTTGTAGTTTTGTATTTTGAGTGAGTGTTCTTGTAATATTTTCCTTGAGTTCAATCAATAGTAACTCCGTTTACATAAATGCCAAGGGACTGCCACAAGCTTTCTCTCATCTGTGGAACCAGTCCAAATAAAATTTCTCATCGCCTTTTCAAGCGTTTGAATTAAACTTTTGGGCAATTCATAAATTGAGGAACATAACCTAATTCACTAAGGTAGCTCTCCTTACCATCGAGAGAGCACTTCCCTTCCATCTTGAAAATTGAGAAACAACCCTATGTAAAGTAGGTTGGAGATGAATGGCATAAGGAGCAAAAAGAGACACACCTAGATACTTGAAAGGAAGGCTTCCAATACGAATACTTGTTATTTCATATGACCCAAAAAAATCCTCGGACTTCTCTTAGTTGACTTCTTGGCCCGAAATAGGACCATATTCATAAAGGAGCTATTTTAATTATATAAAATTAATTTGGTGGCAACCATGAAAAGAAGTATATCGTTCGCATAAAGATGTGATGGGAAGTTTTGTTGACAAGTATATCTCATTGAGGAATATGACCAATATCAACCGAATATATGTAAGATGTCTTGCTAAAAAGTCTTTGGCTAAACCAAAAAGCAAAGGAGATGAGGGGTCCCCTTGAAGAACAACTTGAGAGCAAGGGAAATACCCCTTCAAGCCAGAATTACCCGACACCGAGAAAACCCGAAAATATGACAACTTCCAAAAGAAACCATCAGTCCAAAGTATCAATGCTTTACGAATGTTAGTTTCCAAAGCCATATTGCCTCCATGTTTCTTTTTATTGAGTACATTAATGCCTTATGGTGCCATGGCTATGCAGTGCTGAATATTGCGACCTTTAATGAACCTGAATTGATTTTGGGAAACCACTCTAGATGCAGCAGTCGCTAGTCTATCCGTTAAGAGCTTAGAGATTATTTTGTACCCAAAATTGCTCGTGATAATTGGCCGGAAGTCCTTAGTATTCTTATCATGCGTCTTTACAAGGTAAAGTGTTGCAAATTCGAAAAGGCATTCTTTTATAAAATAAAAGGAGCCAAAAGGACATGTAAAGGTTATTTTTTGGTCTTTTGGTACTACTAGGATCTGATAAATATTTAGTGTTCCATTGAGAGACTTTCTTGTAAGTCTCTCTAGCATTTGACTATCTTACTCGGACTTGCCATTTTGGTTGCCACACCGGTGTCCGGATGCCGTTGTTAGACACGTGTTCAATGTGACGAATTCCGCATGGGTACGATAAAATCATCATTAAATAAACAATATTCCATGAATTTGAAGAATATATGAAGATATAGTTGCATGAGAAATATAGGACATGAATGAGGAGGAGAAGGGTTGAGCGACGATCATGAAATAAAAAGAGTAGCGTTTATTTGGGTTAGGGTTATAAGTTTTGATTTCTTTTGAATGATTATGGACTTCTAGTATTTAAGTAGCGCACATATATTGGTTATATAATTGAGCTAAAATATGAACGAAACATTAAAGTCTAAAGTTTCTCTTTCAACCCTTCATCCACCTTTGTTATTTGAAAAAAATTCTTACTCCACCTCTTGTCATTGATCTATCATATATTTCCCAGATTGTTTTATATCTTTGAGATTATTTACATACCCTGTACTCATATCCAAGATCAGATGGTGTCCCCATATTCCTAAATTTTTGAAAATGTCATATACCGGACCCATATCTGATACTCGTACAGACTCTATCCATTTTGAAATTGTGTCAGGACTAGTTCATTTGCTTCGTTAGTGATCACCGTGATTTATTTCTTCTTTTGATGAACAACTTAAAATGGGTTAACTCATTCATGATCACCATTAAATGAAAAATGAGATGAGATTACTTAGGATTTCAATTGGTGTATACAGGCTAATGCTATATTGACACCTAAAGAGTTGACACAAATTGACAACCTAAGTCAATTCCACCCTCTTCTCATCTCATTTTTCATTTGATGGTTGAGATTTAGTTCTCTTTTACTTTGCCTCTGTCACTCTTTCCTTCTGATCCACTTATCTTCAAATGGTTGAAGCTTCCATTTTGATGTAGATGAGCGAGCATTGATCTATTTGGAAAAAGGATAGTAAAAATGGCTAATTCAGCCTACTTGATGACTTTTTAGGTCAGAGGGTTATGATGATTTTGGACTTTATTCTTAAGTGAAGCACCCCAACCTAAAGGCTTTGCATCTAGCCCCGCCTTATTTTGGCCTAATTCCTTCGTTTAGGCCTTCAATTTCACATTTTTTAAAATTTTAGAACTTAATTGTTGTTTTCTAAAAGTTGTGTGCTTGTTTTCTTTTTTCGGGCTAGTAACCCTAGGGTATATATTATCTTGTAAGCATCTCAATTCAGTAGTTTTTGGCATAATAAGAATTTCAGAGTTTTGCTTGAAATATCCTGAGTTTGAGCGAATTCTGAGGATTTTTGAAGAATCGATTCTCACTATTTAAGCAAATTCAATTGGGGTCGATTTGATCTAACTTCACGCTGCATCACATTTTGATTCAAATACACAATATCACTTGCTAACCCAATTAGGTTGCAAATACACCACAACCAAAAGCAAAACAGTTTCGATAGCCACAGAGAAGCTAATATAATAAGGGAAGGAGAAGTAGTCAATTTGAAATCCAAAAGTACAATCTTCTCAATAAAAAAAAGAAGAAAACCTAGCAATGAGTAATACCGTAAAGACAATAACATGAGTAAAAAGAGTAGTCAATTAACAGACTGAGCAAGAATTGGAATTGGAGATGGCGAAGAGAGAGGATGGTGGTGGATTTAATGAGAGGCAGGGTAAAAGAGAATGGAAGAGAACTAAATCTTAGCCATTAGAGGAAAAAATGAGACAATGAAGGATAGAGATAGATGACTTAAGTGTCAACTCCTTACATTACCATATATATGGATAAACCTAAAAAAATGCATTGTAGCTTAACTGTTTTGCGAAAAGGTGTGCATGTAGTTTCAAAAGTTAGTGAAGAAAGGAAAAAAACAATTGTCAATATAAAATTATGTGATTAAAAAGGATAATATTATCAATTTTGAATTGAAATTTTATAAGTTAGTTGATAAAAATACAATATACCTTAGATAAAAATACAATATACCTTAGTGATACAGTTTGAAATTTTTTGAGAAGTACTATTATGTAATCAAAATGTAATGATAACTTTAAAAAAGTATAATAAATAAAATTTTCAAAAATTACTTAAATTTTGATTTATAATTCTTGAATAATATAGTTCAATATAGAAACGTTGATATGATTAAAATACTTGTAACATCATTAGTTTTAGGGTAAATAATTATCATGACCTTCTTGTGTTTTGACTAAATACATTAATGCTCTCCGTGTTTTTGAAAAATATTTTATACATCATTGCATTTTTTTTTTCATAGTACGACCTCCTTTTATTTTATACTCTTTTTGTGTCAAATTCTTAATAGAATATATGTTTATGGACAATAATTAATCTTGTATATCATGCCTTAAAATGTTTATGTGGACACTTATTTGTCTTCTAAATGAATATTTTTACTTATTTTATCTTAGATTTTTAGTCAATTAAGTGTAGTTCATGATATAATTATTCAATGTACATAATTGATCCTGAATTCGTTTGAGAAATTAATTAATCGATGCACATATGGAATATGGCTAGCTTGATTGTTATTTCCCTGTTTCTGATAATCAATATGTACTATTTCAGGTATCGTTAAGAAAGGAAAAATGGCAGAAATCATCCTTAGTTTTGTGGTGAAGGAAGCATTAAGAAATATTCTTTCACTCATCACTGAAGAAATCAAACTAGCTTGTGGTCTTGACGATGAACTTAATATACTTCGAGATTCATTGGCCACGGTTCGTGATTTGCTCCAAGATGCTGAAGGGAGACAGATGGAACAAATGGCTGTTAGGCGCTGGCTGAAAAAGCTCAAAAGTTGGGCCTATGATGCTGAAGATCTACTTGATGAATTGGCCTATGAAGTTATTCGACAAAAAGTGGAGATTCAAAACCAAGAGGAGGTGAAGACAGATCTCTCGTTCAAATTCACGAAACTCATTCCTTTCCATAAGACTACATTTCGTTTCAAAATGGCTCACAAGGTCAAGAAAGTATGCGAGTCACTGGATCAAATTAAGAACGAAGCAAATGGTTTTGGACTAAGAGTCATCCCAATTAATAGAAAGTGGTCTGAAATCAATCCAGACCAGGAGACAGACTCAATAGTTGATCATCCGGTTGTGGCGAGGAACGTCGTTATCTCGAAGATTGTCAACTTACTGGAATGCTCCTGCAATCAACAAGCTCTCACTGTTTTTCCCATTGTGGGCATGGGCGGGATTGGAAAGACAACAGTAGCTAAACGGGTGACTCAACAAGCAACGGAGAAAAAGCTTTTTGATGTCAATATATGGGTTTCCGTATCTATCGACTTTGATGTAAAACAAATTCTGGGGGAGATGTTGCAGACTCTCAATAAAAATGCTGGAGGGATAAACAATAAAGATGCGGCACTTCGACATCTTTCCGGCGAACTAGAAGGAAAAACTTTTCTTCTTGTGCTAGATAACGTATGGAATCAAGACTCTGAGAGATGGAATAGTTTAAAGAGTCGACTGTCATCAATAACTAAAAGCAATGGGAATGCTGTTGTTGTCACTACTCGGATTGAAGAAGTAGCATCGCTGATGCAGTCTTCACCTGAGTTTACGCATAAACTGAATCTGCTATCAGGTGACGAGTGTTGGTCCATAGTTGAAGAAAGAGTGCTACGAGATAACAAAATAGCATCGATTTCAACAGAATTGGAAGCGATTGGGAGGGAGATTGCCAGAAAATGCGGAGGATTGCCACTTGCTGCAACAGTTATAGGAGGGACGCTGAGCAGAGACACAAGTATAGAGGAGTGGTCAGCAATCAACAATAGCAATATCTCAAATGTTTCATCGAGCGAGGTTAGCGTCAATTCTAATTTGAGAATAAGCTTTGATAGATTGCCTTTCCATTTGAAGCCTTGCTTTGCTTATTGCTCGATATTTCCTAAAAATGTTTACATTCCGAAATTGGAGTTAATTAGTCAATGGAGGTGCCATGGTTTTCTTGACTCATCTATCAGCGATGATGGAGAGAAGTATTTTAATGAATTGCTCCATAGTTCATTTTTTCTTGATGTGAAGTATGATGAATTTGGGCATATACAAGGTGTGAGGATGCATGATCTGATGCATGAACTTGCAGTATCGGTTTCCATGCTTGATACCTTGATTTCTGAATATTACTCGGCTGGAAATGATAGAGCGCATGTTCAACATTTGAATATCATCCCTTATGGATGTGGAGCAGGAGCATTACCTGTGTTTCTCAAAGATAAAACAAAAACACTCCGCACTTTATTTGCAGCAAGTTCCAATGTGTTTTATGACTCATGCAAGTTCAAGAGTTTGCGAATTCTTCAATTAAGGGGTAAAAATGTGAAAGCATTGCCAGATTCAGTAGGGATGCTGAAACATTTAAGATATCTCGATGTCTCGTTTTGTAGAATCAAGAAGCTACCTGAATCCATTACAAAGCTGTACAATCTTCAAGAATTATGGATGATTGATTGCATATTTCTTCAAAAGGTTCCTAAAAGATTGAATAATTTGGTGAACTTGAGACATATCAGTTTTTCTTATGAGAAGCAAATGCCGAGTGGAGTGGGTCGCCTAACTAATCTTCAAAGACTTTCTTTTTTTGTTGTTGGCCCTAATCGAGGAGGTAGCATTCAGGAATTAGAGTGTTTAAACGAGCTATCTGGTGAATTGAGAATCACTCAGCTAGAGTTGGTGAGAGATAAAGAAGAAGCCAAGAAAGCAAATCTGCAAAGAAAAACGAAATTAGATAAATTGGTATTGGCGTGGACTAATCAACAGATCAGAGTATTGTACATGTCACCATTATTGGATGAATTCGATGACAAGGGAGGCCTAAATGATGTTGACGTCAACTATGATTACAAGGAAGTGTTGGATGGTCTGCAGCCTTGTGAGAAGTTAAAAGCATTAGTGATAAAGAATTATTTGGGCGAAACATTTCCCTCGTGGTTGTTGTCGATGAAGGTAATTGGATCTGGTGGTGATTGCTGCTCACTCAACAATTTGACATTGCTCAGATTGGAAGATTGTTGGTCGTGTGGAGAAATTCCAAAAGTTGGGCATCTTCCTCTTTTGAAAAAGCTCGAGATAATAAGATTGGACAATGTCAGATACATGGGTGATGAGTTTTATGGTAGTGATGAAGCTAGCACAAGTGGCGAAAGGAAACTGTTTCCTTCACTAAAACGATTAGAAATTGGTTCCATGAAGAGCTTAGTCGAATGGAAAGCACCACCATCAT
>CAOJBI012627101.1:0-12312 GCA_948277035.1 Euphorbia corollata
CAACACTTCTAATGAATCTACAGCTCTCTTGAATTGGAAGACTAGTCTTTTAAACGAAAGCCAGTCAGTTATTTCTTCATGGACAGGAAATAATCCTTGTATTTGGTACGGAATCACTTGTAATGACCATGGAAGTGTTGCCCATTTAAATCTTTCATCTTCTGCTTTGGTCGGTACCCTTCACGACTTCAGCTTCTCGTCTTTCCCCGATCTTCGTACTCTTGATCTCACCCGAAACTTCCTCGGTGGCATCATCCCTTCGAACATCGCTAATCTTTCCAAACTCACTTATCTCGGTTTGTCTCAGAATCAGTTTGTCGGAAATATTCCTGCTGAAATCGGCCTTCTGAGCTCCTTGTTTGAACTCCATTTGAATAATAACAATCTCACTGGCTCCATCCCTTTATCCATAGGAGGGTTAACAAACCTGTCCCTTCTTTATCTCTACCAAAACAACATCTCAGGTTCCATTCCCGCTTCTTTTCGGAACTTGACTCACTTATCTCTCCTTGATTTGAATGACAACAAACTTTCTGGTTCTATACCTCGAGAAATCGGTTTCCTGACATCTCTCACTGGCCTTAATTTGAAAAACAATTACCTCACTGGTGCCATCCCTGACTCATTAGGGAACTTAACGAACCTCGTTTTCCTTTTCCTAGACGATAATCAACTTTCAGGTTTCATACCTGTCGAAATTACAAAATTGAAGTCCCTTGACAAGCTTTTTTTGAATACAAATAACCTTACAGGTTCAATTCCTTTCGCCATAGGCAACTTGAGTGGTCTGTCTAATCTTCATTTTCATACAAACCAACTTTCGGGTTCGATTCCTCCCGAAGTTAGCATGTTGAGATTTCTCACAAGCTTTCAGGTGTCAACTAATAATCTCAACGGTGAAATTCCAGCTTCTATAGGAAACTTGACAAATCTCGTTACCCTTGACCTTTACGAAAACAAATTGTCTGGCAATATTCCTCTAGAAATCGGACTTCTACGTTCTCTAACCGGTCTTCAGATGGATACAAATAATCTCACAGGTCCTATACCTCCTCCAGTGGGTAACTTGACCAAATTAAATTTTCTTTTCATGTACAGGAATAAACTGACAGGTTCCATTCCTCGAGAAATCGGAAATCTTAAATCCGTATATTACTTGGACCTTTCGGATAACAAACTTTCCGGCTCCATTCCTACCTCCTTTGGATATTTATCCAATCTGACAACGCTTAGTCTTTTCCTTAATGACCTTTCAGGATTTATACCTTCTACTATAGGAAACTTGACGCGTCTCAGAACACTTGCTCTATATCAAAACAGTTTATCAGGTTCAATTCCTTCACAAATCGGAGCACTTCCACTTGACGATATAAGATTGTTCTTCAACAAACTCAGCGGTCCCATTCCCTTAGAGATGAATAATCTTACACAACTTACGCATTTAATGCTGAGTTATAACGACTTGAGTGGCCATTTACCCGACAGGGTATGCACTGCTGGATTGCTTCAAGCTTTGGTCGTGAATGACAACAACTTCAGCGGCCCGATTCCAAGCAGCATCAGAAACTGCAGTAGCTTGCTAAGGATTAGACTGGAAAATAACCAACTTATAGGGAACATTTCGGAAGTTTTCGGGATTTATCCGCATCTCGACTACATGGATCTGAGCGGGAATCGTTTATCTGGGGAGATTTTGCCAGAATGGGGGAAATTCCAGAACCTGTCAAGCTTGAAACTTTCAAATAATAATATCTCTGGCTTTATACCATCGGAGCTTGGAAATGTGTCTCTGTTGCGAATACTAGATCTTTCATCAAATCAACTGGCAGGCGAAATTCCTAAAGAACTCGGACATTTGAAGTTGTTGTTTCAGCTTCTGCTCAATGACAACAAACTTTCAGGTAACATTCCTTCTGAAATCGGAACTTTATCGAGTTTGCAGTATCTTGACTTAGCGTCGAACAACTTTAGCGGCTCGATTCCTGAAGAAATTGGCGGATGTGTTAGTCTGCTGGAGTTCAATTTGAGTAACAACCAAATTTCAAATGGTATTCCATCCGCAATTACTTCGCTGCGATTTCTCCAAGCTGCTGATTTCAGTAAAAATTTACTTGATGGGAAGATACCAGCACTGTTCGGGTCATTTCAAAGAATGGAAAAGTTAAATCTTTCCCATAATCAACTTTCCGGTCTTATCCCATCAACATTCGATGGCATGTCGAGTTTGACATCTGTTGACATCTCTTACAACCAGCTGGAGGGCCCCATTCCGAATAACAAAGCATTTACCAAGGCCGGATTCGAATCTTTGAGAGATAACAAAGGTTTATGTGGAAATGCTTCGGGTCTGAACCCTTGCAACTTGGCACTTGTTATTTCAAACCGAGAAAAGAATAACAGAATTTTGCTCATGACTATTCCAGTTTCCTTAACCTGCTTGCTACTACTCACATTTCTTGCATCAGTACTTTATACTTTTCGACAAAATCGTAGGGTGGCAGAAGACATAGCAGCTGAAACAGGAAACCGAGATTTATTTGCCATATGGAGCTATGATGGTAAACTAGTATACGAAGAGATTGTTAGAGCAACGGAGGATTTCGATCGCAAATATTGCATTGGAATTGGAGGATATGGAAGTGTCTATAAAGCCGAACTTCGAACAGGTCAGATTGTTGCTGTGAAGAAACTACATTCGCCAGCTGATGACGAAAATCTCGACTTGAAAGGCTTCACAAGCGAGATTCAAGCTTTAGCAGAAATCAGACATCGCAACATTGTGAGACTTTATGGATTTTGTTTGCAACCAATCCACTCACTTCTGGTTTATGAATACCTGCAAGGTGGAAACCTGAGGAAAGCATTGAACGATGAAGAAGAAGCCGTGTCATTGGACTGGATTAAGAGGGCAAATGTAGTTAAAGGCATAGCAAACGGGTTGTCCTACATGCACCACGACTGCTCACCCGCTATCATACATCGTGACATATCGAGCAACAACGTTTTGTTGGATTCGGAACACAATGCTCATATCGCTGACTTCGGCACTGCTCGAATTCTGAAACCTGACTCATTGAATAGGACAACTGCATTTGCCGGTACTCTTGGATATGCTGCTCCAGGTAGTATCATATTATTTCGGTGGCCTTGTCTTATTTCGCCTATTTGCCTCCCCAGACTCCGAAAAGGTCCAAGTGGCTCCCTCAACTTGTAAAAGTGAATTAGTTCAGCCCTTAAATGGCATGCGTCAGCTTCTTATTGAATAGAGAAAATTCAGAAAAATAACATCTTTAAAAAGTCAAACCAACCTGAAGCTGACACGTGGCAATTAAGGCCAAACTAGTGCACTTTTAAAAAGTTGAGGGAACTGCGGGTAGGGTTGTAAATGAACAGAGCTACTCGTGAACTATTAGATGTTCGGTTCGGTTAAAGGTTGTTCGAGCTCGGCTCGTTAATAGACAAGCTTGATCGTTCGTTGTGATAAATGAACTGAGCTTGAACAATAAGGTATTCGACTCAAAACCTTGTGAACATGCTTAATAAGCGGCCCGCTAACTCGTGAACTACTCACGAATAAACTCGTTAAAAAACTCGTGAATGAATAATATAACTATCTATAAGTATATTATGCAAATTAAGTACAATACATAGTAGCTTAAAATTTAGTATTTAGAATCTTATTTATATTTTTAAGTTCGAAACTTTGCTTTATTCGAATTCTGAAAATGATTTGAGATCTGATTCACATTCTATGTAGCAGAGCTTGCGTACACAACAGCACTGAGCACGAAGTGTGATGTTTATAGCTTCGGAGTGGTGGCCATGGAAGTAATAATGGGAACTCATCCGGGTGACCTGTGCTCATATCTCTACTCCACATCTGCATCGACATCAGTATCAACATCAACATCTACACCGACGTCGACAGGACATCAAATGCTATTGGATGATATAATAGACCAACGCATACCACCACCCATAACCGAAGAACTTGCATATGAAGTTGTTGTGATAGCAAGATTGGCATTTTCTTGCCTGAATTTAAATCCCCAATTTCGACCTTCAATTCAACAAGTGTCCCAGAAGTTATCAAGAAGGCGAGGAACACTTCCAAAGCCATTTTCCACGATCACAATCGAAGACTTGCTCGATTCCAGCACAATAAATCTTTGATTGAATTCTGATCGCATCTGTAATTCTACGAACTAGATATTGTTGCAAATGAAAGACGGCTCAGCTATAACATTAATCCTAACCTTTCGTTTGAATTCAATATGACATGGCACTTGTAAAACACATAACCAGTGAAAAGCCAAATGGATGATTCAAAAAAATAAAAAGACAGAAACCAATATGCTGCATTTCATTTTTTTTTGTATTATTTACAAGTATCTATTTTACGTATTCTGGCTTAGCCACAGTTAAAACTCCTTACCACGTCCCACCAAATGTATTTAGTGGGATATATAACCAAATGGAAAAGTAAAAAAGAAGAAATAAATGAAAAGGAATAAAAAAGTAAATGTACTATAATGAAACCATCCACAAAGATCACTATATTATTGCTAGTACCAAACCAGTTCTAGTTACATAAGAACATGAGTTACAAAAATAATGAAATATAAATTATAGCAAAGAATACATAAATAATAGCGTAAACTCGCCATCTACTGTTTACATATTAAAAACGTCTACAATGACAAAATGACTAGAAAAATATTTTGGTACCTGAATCGTTAGGCAAATGGGTTTCCTCCGATCGAAGCGACAGGTCCTTGTGTTCGAACATTCCTGCTCAAGTACAAAGCCAAGTTTTGAGAATTTCAGTTTTTTTCCAATCAAATAACAGAAAAAAAAAACATAAAACTTACGGTATTTGAGTGTTTGGTGACTGTCCAGCCATATATGCCAAACCACCTAAAGCAACAAGGACAGTGAGATTGCAAGAAACCAAATATGAATATCAGCAGGGTTTAAAATGCTTCCGCTGGAACATAAATGATTCTTTTGAGTACTGTATTTCAACCAAATATCGATTTTCGAACCTGAACTTTAATTTGGTGAAATTTGGCAGCTAAACTTTGATTTTGGTTAACAGTTAACACACTAACCTTAAACTCTCTCCCCTTAAGCCTTTTCTTAAGAATACAGGTTTTTGAAGAGATTGGGTATCGAACCTAGGACCTCCCACCTCCACTTTGAGTGGTATACCAACTGAGCTCCCTTTAGCTTTAATTTCAGGGCATTTGATTAATAGTAAATTTTTTTTTATCAAAATCTAAGTTCAGCAGCCAAATTGCATCAAACTAAATTTTAGAGGCTGAAAGTCAAAATCTGATCAAGAACAAGGGTCGAAAAAATTGTATTCCTAATTCCACAGTTTTACAGCTAAGCAGAAAAATGCGGCAAATTGCTGTGGAATCGGTGACAAACAGGAACTTACATCTAAAAGTACAACTACAATCAAAGAATCTACAAAAGCTTCACCTTGTGGAGCAACTGGGATACAATTAGTTGCTGGGTCTTGAGGGAACCATTGTTCAGTAACACCAACAATGAAGGTTGAAGGCTCGTGTTCATTTGGCAATGCAGCTTGCAAAGAGCCCATGTCCAAGAACTGCAATTATAATATACACAGACAGATGAAGTTACATTGTCGCAAATAGATTGATCATACATAATCCAACATTACATATATATAACTACCATGAATTCAATCCTACAACTATTTCTGAAAACAGGGCGTAAGTTACATGATAGAGACTCTTCAGCACGGCATTTTTAAATTTGCATGAATAGCAGCTTGAAAGTTTTCTAAATTATTAGCATTTAAAGCATGGAACAGGGCATGATTGCTTAGCCATATTCCTGGGGTGCATGATAGCTGTAATTTAACGCTCTTAAAAATCTAAGATTTCACTTTTCTTTACTACTAGAATTCAAGTAATATTCCTAATGTCCGTTGACTCCCTTCAACCATTGTGTATTTGTGTTTCTCTCCCACATATCAAAACAAAATCATCTCTTTTACTAGAGAAGTCCAAATGGCAAGACATTAAACCCATTCTCAAAGATATATCACTTTTTCGTCAACTAGGTTCTAGCCCGTAAGAAAAATGGGCAAGTTAGGACCCTATTATTTTCAATATATTTTTTCAATTCAATTTCAGTAAGTTCAATCATCAACGAAAACTTACATCGAGTGTTCGACTCCTGCAAATGCAATTGTTGTGGATGTCAAAACCTAGTAGTTGAGACTGAATATGTGATCCTGAAGGTCACAAGTTTGAGTCCAAATACAGGTGGGATGGGGTGGGTTTTTTCTTTGTATTAATAATGTAAAAGCAATTGCACAAATTTTTTTTTAAAATAGAGCCTAAATTAGACTGCGCAAAGGGAAAATTAAATCACTAATTCAATGCAGTTACATGTATGGTATCTCACCCTCACCCTCTATAAAAACCATGACAGCTAAAATGGATAGTTGGACATAACTAAGACAGAGACCATTCCTACTAATTGAATCGACATTCGACAATAAAAAGGACAAAAAAAATTTCCCCAACCAGATATTCACACCAATTACAATACCAACAACTTTTAAGCAAATCAAAAGGCTATGATATACCATATTGCCTGGCTCCATCTCAGAATCATAAGGAAGGTCAAATGGATTGGTAGATTTATGATTGGCTGCGTATGACTGATTTGCTTCCTACATTGACATAAATAATTTTTCATTAGAAAACACTTCTAGTATTTAGCAGGTAGAATATTCACGATACAAACCATCATAGGATTCACTGCAGGGGTATATGGTGGATCCAGCGGAGCATCTGACACACCATAAGGACCAAGAAGACCTTCATAAGGAACAGATCTTTGATTCTGATCCATATTAGGGTCCTGAAGAAACAAAATTTTGAAAAACCAAAATAGCACAAAGCAATATGAGACAAATGCACCCTTGGAAAGTTTCATGCAAAATACTAGTAAAATGTTGAAGGCTTGCAGTTACTTCCCTACCTGTGGTTCGCTAGTTTGATCGCTTCCCTCTAAAGGAAAATGCATAACAGAACCGCCAAAAGCATTCCATGTCTATAAAAAAAGTAAAAGTGGTCTTTTTCAGAAATACCATCATATCAATTGAAACCATAAATGACTTAAGTAATACAAATGAACATCTAATATATCCAAACATTAAGAAAACACGAATCTAGAATCAAGCAGGATATCTTACCAGGTTACTTGAACTCACAAGAGACTGAAAATCGTGTAACTCGTTATTCTTCCATGGTTCAGGTACTGATGATGACCCTTGGGTATTTGAGTTCTGAGATGGTGGCCATGGAAATGGCATGCTAGTATTCGAGCTTGAAACTTGGTAAAACTGCACTGAAGAACCAACAAATGGAGGACTTACTGAAGTTGAAAGACTTTCAGTTTCAGTCCCTCGTGTGGGTGAAATGGGCTGAGCGTCAAAAGTAGCCCAACCTTCATTTTTAGGGGCTGATGGCCCTACTGTATTATTCTGTTTCAAACTATCATCTGACTGTTGTTCGGAAATCCCAGCAAAGAGGTCAAGAGACACAGGCATACTAGTATGGGTACTTTGATCAGAGGCAGCTGGATCCAATGGTGGGGTTTCAGGCAATAAAAATAAATCAATTGGTGGAGATGATTCTGGAACAACAGATGCCTTAAATTGATCCAAGCTTCCTGAATTAAATGACCTGAGTGATATGGAATTGCTATCAAATGAGCCCATGCTTCCCAAAGACGTACTTCGCTGAAAATGAACAACTTGATATCAGTTGAGCCAAGCGACAATCAGCAACAAGAAAATTCAGAAGATTTAATGCAATAAATACTAAGATATAGTCATGTCTGACAGGTTCGTAGTTGTCAAATCGGGAATCAGAATCCAAATTTTGGGAATCGGGAATCGTGCATCCAATCGTAAGATTTGATTCAAGTCATAAAAATTATAAAAGAAAACATTTAACATACTTTAAGACATTATTAAATTTTTTTCTACATAGACAAGTTTAATGTCAACAAATTATGTAACAAAAGAATTAATAAAAATTCAAACATAGTGCATATGTAATCCTAATAAAAGTTTAAGTCAAAGGTAATATAATTTAGTTTAGATTCATTTTTTGTATTTATAAAGTAGAATTAGTAATTGGTGGGTGGGTCTACCTTGAGTCAAATCTTAAATTTCAGCTTCTTCAAAGTAATATGCTTTTACATGCTTTAATTTTTATTGTTCATGAATCGACCAAATCGTAAGATTCGGCCGATTCGCTATTGAATTGGTATTGAATCATAAGATTAGGATAAATTTAGATTCACCCCATGGATTTGAATTGATTTGGGGTTGAATCAAATCGTAAGATTCGTATCAAGAATCGTAAGATGCTGATAACTAAGGTTCACAGGTTACCATCCTAAAAACTAGACCACTTCAAGAAGACACTGACAAATGCTCTGCCAACTGATTAGAAGGCAAGTACAGAAAAAAAAGGCATATGCATACTCTCATCAATTATCAAATGCATTTAACTGGGTATTGTTTATATGGAGCTTCAGCCATCATGCATGTTCCTAAACATCTTTTAGCACACTTTGTGTTAGTACACAAAGAGAAAAGCAAAAAAATCAAGTGTTCTTCATAATTCAAATTATACAGCAATTGAACGAAAATCATAACATAACATTTCATAGGAACATAACATTGCCTATAATCATATATAATGATGCATAGTCAGGAATCTTATCCTCTTCATAGAACAAGCACAATCGGTATGAAAATGAACAAGTAAGAACATTGTTTTTAAAACTTACCTGATGTGCATCTTCACCAAAAGTATTACTTGGAGTCTGAATTGGGGTACTGTTCTCCCTCTGAAAATTCGGACTAAACAGATCACCTCCACTTGATGCAGAGAAGTCTGAAACCCTAGAAACAGAGCCCTCATTTGCAAACCTGTCCTCAAGTGTTCTTTCATTTGAGCGAGTAGGACTGCATATGAAACTAGACATCTTCCCCACATAATGGCCTTTGTCTGATCCAGGTTTTCGAGTCAAAACACCAGCTTGTTTTCCGTAACGCCGGTCTTCATACTGGAAGTCATATGGAGGACTTTGAGAATATGAATGATACGAACTTGCACGCCGTGTTTCTTCTTCGTTGCTTCTAAGTCTCTGTCAAATTCATCAATGAACAAAATGTATAAAAATTCCATACAACATTTGCATGAGTATTGCGTATAAAAACATAACACTTGATATTCATTAAAACAAATAGAGGAAAACAAAATAGAACAAGAAATAACAGAAGTTGCATGCATATTGCTGCAAGTAATCATTGAGAGAAGTCCACAGAAATAAAATTATCAAATCCACAGTAGAGTTCCTTGACAAGATTTTGATATAGAAATAATAAAAAAATCCCAGTAAAATGTTACCTGTAAATCCCTCGGAGGCTTGTCATGGCTCTTTCCACCAGCATATTTTCTATCAACATACACTGTCTTTATGAATTGTCGTACTTTATCAACATTGCTGAAAGAAGAAAATGTATTGAGAGAAGCTTGACAATGTCACATATATGCTTTGTACAAAAGAGAAAGATAACACATTTTGCACCTGTTGTCAGGCAATCTCTGCCTTTGTTGGTCCCAATCCCTCAAGTATATTTCCCTTGCACGCTGTGAAGATGACTTTTCCATGAGCAGAAAAACAATCACACTATTGTTTTTAAAACTAACAAAAAGGTAGAACCATACCTGATTACCACCATTTTGAAGTGCCTCAACTTCTTGAGATGTGAACTTGGACATGGACACGGACTTCACACGATGAGTGAACTCGCGACTGTAGGACACCAAGCAGATTGAAAATTAAAAAAAATGAAAAATATAATTATTTCAGACAATTACCGAACACATCCTCCCAAGATAATAACATTCTACAGGAAACATACAATAAAATTTTCACTATAATGGCATTAAGGATGTTCAATGTGCAATGTCATATTAAATATTCACTCTAGCTTCATACAAATCATAATTGCAATAACATATAATGTATGCAGCACATGGTGTGAATATGTAATCTCTCAAGAGTTAGTCATGCATACAGCATATCATATTTCAAGTTAGTTGCATTACTCAATAAATGAATTTCTCCAATCATCAAAGATCATGAATTCCTCCGAAATAAAATTTCATTTGATGGATACAAATAACATAACTGAACACTTTTATCTAAAAGACATAATTCCACTGCAAGGGGAGAAAATGCTCACTGTATCCCACTGCAAGTCATACAAACAAACGTCCAGAAATTAGTGCAAACATATTGTGGTCCCTGCACAAAGAAGCACTCTAAATTTAGTTCCAAGCGATAATCCTTCGAGTAAACAAAAGGAAAACTAAAATAAAACAAATTCTTCAAATATCTAAATTGATGATGAAAATTTTGATGTGTTGTGCTAATAAGACAGACAATTTAGCAGTCTAAAGTAGCAACAACAACAGGTACCCTTTTTCATCTGCTGCCAAATCATTGTACGGAACCAAACCTTCATAAAAGGAACTAAGAAGTCAAACTACCATTAAATAAATCCATATTTTGCTCAAAAATCTCACAGTATGAAGAAGAAGAAAACATATATCTACTTTAAGCTGAAGAAACTCAATTCAAAAACCCATCACTATCAATAAATGAAGAGATTACCAAACTATTGCAGTTGATGCATCGACGATTAGGAGGCAACTTCATGAGACCTCTAATGATCTTCTCGTTACGTTCTTCTTCCTTCCTGCTCCCCATTTCTCTGCAGATACAAACCCGCAAAATAAACCCTAGGACTAGTCGTAAGGGATTCAAATACCGAGCTTTCCCCCAGCAAAAAAGCAAAAACGAAACAGAAAAAACTAGGGTTTGTCCTAGATTTTACGATTCTGTTATTAGATGAACAGGAACTGAAAGCAATCTCTAAATCAGCTCGACTGATACCACGAAATCGACGATACAATTACTCTTCCTTTCTCTCTCTCTTTCTCCGTCTAAATGTACCTTTCGGAATTAAAAAATAGGACGAAAGTGGGGTTTGAATGGTATATTTAAATTTGGGAAAGAGACGAATCGGAATTGCAATAATTGGGCAGGGGTTGTTTTAAAAAGACACTGTTCAACTGGAAAACTGATCGTTTATATCGTTAACGGCTAATCGATCAATGGGAGAATTTGCTGCCTCCACTACAGTTTATACGACACTTATTCAAGTTGTGGAAGCAGCAATTTTTGGTGGAAAAAGTTGTCTTCTTTTGTCTGAAATTGGGAAATTTTTGTTATTGTGTTCTTCGGTTGGAAGGAAGTTTGGCTAAATTGGTTAAAAATAACCATATTTGTTAATTTAGAAAGTAAATGATAAATGGACATGTATATTCTTTGCGAAACAAAATGTGTTTATTGGATATTTTTTGTTTTAATTAGCGATAACTTTGCTCTCCGTCACCGTTTAATGAAGCGATATAAAACTTGATTCAATATTGTGCTGAGTAATTACTCCAACTTGGTTCAAAATTAACTTAGTAGACCACGTAGGGTCTTTGTATATTTATTAAAGTTTGTTGTTTTATGTTTTATGTTTTATGATTTAAAATTAAAGAGGTCCTACGTGATCCACTAGCATCATATCTGAAAAGAATCTTCTCCTTTTCAGAAAACTTATCTTGTAAGATTTGTGGGCTTGGTGTGTTCGGGAAGCTTCTCCTTCTGCTATAAAAGGAGACCTCCTCTCATTGTAAAAATCATCAGAAAAATCAATAAAAACTTCCCAGTGTGTTTTCTTAGCCATGAGTTTCTAATCTTTCTCTCTTGTTCTTAATCATGGTAATCTCAACATGTTTTTATCTTGATCCCCTTTGGGAACACGTTGCATATATCAAACAACAGGTTCACCACGGCTGCATCTTGTTTTGCCTTGTGTTGGCGTTGTGTTGGTGCGCATTCGGTGTGATTTGATCGTGCAGCTTGTTTCCAGAACCCCTCATAATAGTTTTTTTTTTTTTTAAAAAGTATCAAAATAATCATCAAATAGAAGATGTCAGTTAGAGGCCTACTAGAGATACCTTTTACTTAAAAGTTGGACTAGAAAACGAATCAGCAAAAATGGAGTCTGCTAGGGTTTCTCTTAACTCTGCTTTTGAAGACACTGTAGACCGGCAACCACCATGGCCAAGTGGGAATGGGGGGGTGCCTATGAATGTGGAAAATGATCATACGAAGATGGTTGAT